>CAJQZN010042551.1:12011-28028 GCA_907164685.1 Colias eurytheme | reverse complement strand
TCTATTTTTCATATGTACCACGGGCGAAGCCGGGGCGGACCGCTAGTATTAGGTATGTAAATGATTTGTTTTATTTTCCTTGGCTCCAGCATAATATTAAGTACCTAACTTCTAAAATATGTACTTATCACTTGATGTCGAGTACCTATTCTAAACAATTTTTCGTCCCCTGAATATTATTTAAGTATATAGGCTTAAATTTGAAAATCTCTTGAAGCCATGACACTATTTTTTAAGTTCTTTTAAATGCGATTATTAATTTAACCTTCTTTATTACATCATAATAGATAATTTACTGACTAAATAATATATATTTCAGTGGCTCGGTGTGTTGACTACGCTTAGTGTATGGAGTTACGCACACACAAACCAGGGGGTGAGTATTGTATTAATTAATATTAATTTATTTTAAATGTTTGTCTGTTATACTTAAGGAGAACTACAAGTAGGTTTTAACAAATAAGTGGTAATGAATTTCTTGTTTGATATGTACCTAGTTACATTTATAATAATAATTAATAACCAAAAACACAAATATCAGCATTAACACAACGTGGATAGTAATTAATTATGACGACGCGGTTGGCGCAGTGGTAAAGTAACTGCCTACTGAGCCGACCGCGACGGTCCCGGGTTCGATCCCCGGTCAGGGCAAATATTTGTGTGATGAACTCAATTATTTGTTCTTGGGTCTGGGTGTTATTATCTATATATGTATTTATAAAATATTATATTTATCGTCGCCTAGTACCCACAACACAAGCCTTAATTGAGCTTACTGTGGGACTAGGTCGATTTGTGTAATAATGTCCTATAATATTTATTTATTTATTATTAATTATATTTAAATTACAACCAAAGATGTTACAGTTATAATACCGCACAAGCAACCATAGTGCCATAGGTTAAATTCTCCATACGCGATATCTCGAAAATCAATACTGGCTATGGAATTTTAAGAATCAGGAATCTGCTTAATAAATAATAATTACCTAGTTAGGTAACTTATATTGTGTATAATAAAACATAGAATATATTTTGTCAATTAATAGTAATTCTTAGCTCTGCATGGACGTACCATAAAACATAAAACCTATACTTTCAACTTATCTCTGTGTAGCCGTACCATAGCAATTTATCACTGTTAACACCCACTAATTATTAACAGGCAACAGCTGTTCTCAAATAGAATTGCGACATAATAGCCATAGCTGCTATTGTTTAAAATATAGGAAATAAATGCTTTCTATTAAGTCTAGGTTCACTTAAAGCTATGCTATATTTAGTTATAGCTTTACATTCGCTTTTACGCACGCTTACACTGACTAATACTATACGGTATTATTTGTATGAGGTGATTATGTTCATTAATCAATATATTTAGTGTATTTGAAACTTATTTGAAAGAAAAAAAATATCGTTTTATTTTACATAGATAATTAAGAATTCTTTTTATAATTAGATAATAAGTAAAACATAATTAAATATACATATTATCTATTGCTGTCCGTAGTTATCGTAACTAAACAATCAAATAAATAAATAAAATAAATAATAATAGTAACAATCGTAAATAAATAAATAATACTTAGTTAGTATTATTTACTATTTTTAATAGTCTGTTAAAAAAATTGTAAATTAACTCATTCAACTAATACAACATTTACCTGAAAAGGCTGGACGTAATTCATATACATTTTCTTTATTTATTTCTAATTTTGTACAATTTTTTTCTCGGGGACATATATTTTTATAGCATCACATCTGTAGTGGTGCACAATCTTAAATCGGATGTCGGTTCCATTGTTAAAGTTCCGATATATACGTAACACATTTGATACATAACTTCATAGAATTTGTAGTAAATATGGAATTTATTTATTTACTAGCGGTCCGCCCCGGCTTCGCCCGTGGTACATATTTACGTTTTCTCTACATAAGAACCATCCTCGTACTTCAAGGAATATAATAAAAAAAGAATTATCGAAATCGGTTCAGCCGTTCTCGAGTTACGCGCTTACCAACACATTTTGCGATTCATTTTTATATATAAAGATTAGCTGCGCCCCGAGGTTTCATGATATATAGCCTTATAGCCTTCCTCGATAAATGGGCTATCTAACACTGAAAGAATTTCTCAAATCGGACCAGTAGTTCCTGAGATTAGCGCGTTCAAACAAATAGACAAACAAACAAACTCTTCCGCTTTATAATATTAAGTATAGACTATAGATAACTAACTAATAAGACCATTTACGAATCTAAATCTAGTTATTAAGAAATAAATAGATAGACTCTTTTTCAACATCCTTAAAGTAAAACTAGATAAATAAATAAATAAATAAAGCCTTTATTAACAATCTAAATGTTACATTTCTTTTTAAAAACTACTTAAGTATTTTTAAAATATTATTGTTTGTATTAGACACCGGTTTTATGATTGTCTTGCTCTTTGGCATAGGCCTCCCCAAGAATTCTCCACATCGATCTATTTCTCGCTATCCTCGTCCAGCATGGTCCTGCCACCTCCTTTATATCATCCTCCCATCTTAGATATTGCCTTCCTTTACTTCTTTTATTATATCTAGGGCACCATCTATACTAATATTATAAAGCTGAAGAGTTTGTTTGTTTGTTTGTTTGAACGCGCTAATCTCGGGAACTACAGGTCCGATTTGAAAAATTCTTTCGGTGTTAGATAGCCCATTTATCGAGGAAGGCTATAGGCTATATACCATCACGCTACGACCAACAGGAGAGGAGCCACGGGGGTGAAACCGCGCGGAGCGGCTAGTTCTAGGTATATAATCTCTGATTGAACTAACTGCTTAAGATCCGACAAATTAGACACACCTTAATTAAATAAACAATTTAAACGGTATGATGCAATAAATAACGATAATTGTAGTGGATTTACTTTTACTTTTATATAAGAACCGGTATCCGATCTAGCGGCCCTTTACTTAGTACGTAGTAATGTATAAACTCCGCCTCCTTGGTACAGTGGTTGACGCGTGCGCGTAGAACAGAGGGGTCCTGGGTTCGATTCCCGGTGGAGACGAAGAAAAAAAAATGTCTCGGTCTGGCAGGACACAGAAGGCTGATCACCTACTTGTCCCTAAAGAAAATCGATCAGTGATACAGATGTATAATGCATCTGCCCCATACCCCACTATAGGGGACACGGGACTTCACAACAACCAAGTTATTTAAGTTACTTTTAAGTCAACTGTTATCTAAATAATACATCCATTGAACCATAGAATTTATAAGTAGAATGGCTAGCTTAAAGTTACAATATATAACTTAATCTATACGCCTACTATTGTGGCAAACTTTCACGAGCTTTACTGAGCTTTATGTAACCAAACTTCCTGCATAGCTATATAATATCATAAATGGGAAAGTGTATCTGTCACCTTTTCCGATCTAAACCGCTAAGCAGATTAAGATAAAGTTTGTAAAATAGATTTCCTGAAGAAAATATACTTCTCTCGTAGTCGTATATGAACAGAAATCTCGTATAAGAAAACCATTTCTTTTGTAGGATGAATGTTGAACTGTTCGATACTCGGTCATGCAAAAATTACTGCACCAATTTGGTTAAAATTTAATTAAATTATAAATTAATAAGAGCCACGGGATACATAATTAAAAATAATTTAATCATAAGTTAATAAGATTCTAACTACTTAACTTTATATAATTTACAAAATTTCATGGGAATCGGTCAAGCCGTTTCGGAGAAGTGTGACTTTAAACACGAGAATTTTATATCAAAAATTAAAACTACAAACTTGTGTAACCAGATACTGTTACTTTCTTATATTTTTTACTTTATTTACAGACAAAGTTTAATATTTATTAACTTGATACAGGAAGCGAGGCATGGCCTTATAGAGATATCAGTAAGAGTGGTTTGACAAAGAAAATATACCACATACCATTTACTATACAGGGTGTCCCACTGTTGGTATACTAAGCTCAAAGGTGGATATAGTTTATAGTTTATAGGTTACCAGATTTCCGCCCGCGGCTTCGCCCGCGTTTTCAAAGGAAAACCCGTATAGTTCCCGTTCCCGTGGGATTTCTAGGATAAAACCTATCCTATGTATAAATTTATAAAGAATAGAAAAAATTCGATCACGAGGCGGGACTCGAACCCGCATCCTTCGCGCCATTCCGGGGCGGATGCCTGACCAACTCAGCCACTCGTGACCCGCCAGAGCAATCGAATTTATTCTATTCTTTCAGTTTTATGTGTCTAAAGGGACACACCGCGCGCCATCTATTGAGATGATTAACAACCATTTCAACCAATATGAAGCACTTTTCAGTGAATACAATATTGTAACGATGGAACACGACCTTTTTTTGTTGAATTTATATTTTTGGTTTTATGGCATTCAAAATTTTTCCTATCCTATGTGTTAATCCAAGTTACCCTCTATATGTGTGCTAAATTTCATTGTAATCGGTTCAGTAGTTTTTACGTGAAAGAGTAACAAACATCCATACATCCTTACAAACTTTCGCCTTTATAATAGTATATATTAAGATGTTTTGCATACGCTGAGTATGTAAAAAACGCTGAGTACCTATGTAAAAAATACTTATAAAATTCCAGATGCAAATTTTTTTCAGCGTATATATAGTATAGCTATAGACTATACTACTAATACTTTCACACTTACATACATAATAAAACAAAAATATAATCATATCTTATTAATCATAAAAGCAATAAACACATGTAACAATTTTTATGGAAGATTAATGGCCTCTCTCTTTTATGGATTATGTCAGATGAAATGAACCAGATTCTATTATATTACACAATAATCCGTATAAAAAGAATGGTGTAGCCTACTTTCTGTGATTAGTACATGCACGCTTGGCGGGAAATTAAAGATTTATCTTGTACTAGCTTACCGCCCGCGGCTTCGCCCGCTTTGCCTAAAACATATTAAAGTATACACTAAAACCTTCCTCTTGAATCGCTCTATCTATTAAAACAAACCGCATCAAAATCCGTTGCGTAGTTTTAAAAATTTAAGCATAGGTACAAAGGGACATAGGGATTAGGGACAGAAAAAGTGACTTCGTTTTATACTATGTAGTGATGATGTAGTAATATTGTACATGTTGAATCATTTTTAAAACGACGTTCCCACGTTAATTTGTGTATGATTATCACCACATATTATTAAATAACTAGCTTTTCGCCTGCGGCTTCGCCCACGTATTCAAAGTAAAACGCGCATAGTTCCCGTTCCCGTGGGATTTCCGGGATAAAACCTATCCTATGTGTTAATCCAAGTTACCTGAAGAAAATATATACTTCTCTCTCTATATATGTGTGCTATATTTGATTGTAATCGGTTCAGTAGTATTTGCGTGAAGAAGTAAGAAGCAAACAAACATACAAACATTCGCATTTATAATATTAGTAGGACTATAGCTGTGCCGCGCGGTTTCACCCGCGTAAATGAGTTTATCTTTTGATCCTAAATCCTAATGTTCCTAAAACTTATGAAATATCAGAATAAAAAGTAGCCTAAGTAACTCCTGGAAGGCCCGTCAAATCGGTCCAGCCGTTCCAGAGATTAGATGGAACAAACAGACGTAAAAATTACTATTTTTGTAACGTGTATACATCCATATGCATTTAAAATTGGTCATGTTAATGTTACAAACAGACACTCCAATTTTACAATTGGTATAGATAAGTGCGTGCCGGCAGTGCAGTCGCGACGTTCCCACATAAAGTGTTGGTACCTATGTGTTATGCACAAGCTTCAAAAACAGAAATCATTGAGCGAAAAAATAGTGGTCACAGTAAAATGCTCGCAACGTGTTCTAAAATGTAATTTTGGAACATTATTCTAATTTAAAATGATTTTCTTATTTCAGAACCAAATCCAAAATGGCGCGCAATGGGGCTGGGACATGCGGACGAGTGGGCCGCAAACTGTGGGACATTATTTCGTCAAACTACCTGAGGTAAACTAAATACGTATAATACACGTAACTAATTATAAATAAATTATAAATAAAATTTAAGTAGGTAGGTTATCTGTTTGTGATTTCAACTTTTTAAGATTATAGTTAAATTCTGTGGTTAAATTACTATAGTTATAGTATCTATGGTTATACTTATATGTATATTATTACATTTAATTAGATTTATGAAAGCAATGATATTACATTTCCTTACACGATACTTACCAAAATACGGGCATTTTTATTTTTGTCTCTATCTTAAAAACTATAATATAAATTATTGTATATCATAAAATCTTCTATCAAACTACTAAACTAATAACGAAGTAATTTATGAAACAAGTAAGTATTTGAAATAAAAGAAAGAAAACCGAAAGACAAAGATGAAGAAAACTTTTGCAGGTACTCAAAAAAGGTTGGAGATGCCGGGGATCGAACCCGGGGCCTTTCACATGCAAAGCGAACGCTCTACCACTGAGCTACATCCCCCATATCTACTGAATCGGAATATTAAATTACAATTTGTTATAAATAAACAAGTAAATACCTAATTACTTAAACAATAGAATTTAATGAACATGTGTTACATTTTTGCTTTTAAAATATTTGAAAATAGGGCGTCATTAATAAAATAACTATTATATCAAATAAAAAAGTTATCAAAACCGGTTTAAATTAAAACAGTACCTACCTAGGTAATTCGTTCAATTGCATCACGTTTAATTATATTATAAAGGTTACCTTATTTCTTTTTTTTAATATTAGCCTTCCTCAGACTCTATAGTACCTACTAGAGTGCGTTTCACGAAAGAGTTCCCCTGCCGTTATGTTGGCTTACCTGACTGTCAAAAACGAAAATATTTTTTTTTAATCAAAAATGACAGAGAAAATATTCTCCTTTCTAGGCAGCCGACCCCGTAAGATACGGGATAAGGCTAGGAAGAAAGGAGAATATTTTCTCTGTCATTTTTGATTAAAAAAAAATATTTTCGTTTTTGACAGTCAGGTATGCCAACATAACGGCAGGGGAACTCTTTCGTGAAACGCACTCTACCTACATTTAAGCACATTACATTAATAATATTCCCAAATATACAAACAGACAAACAGTTAGTTAGTTTGTAGGTTACAGCGAAATAATAAAAAAAAAAACTGAATCATGCATTAAAACAGTGCTTTACAAAAACAATCAGGTAAATGTAAAATAAAGAAACTCATAATTTTTAACGAAACCATTAAATACAACTAATCAACGGCTAATCACTAAACGATTAGTTCACCGGGAAGTGATAGCCATCTAGAAATTTACAACAAAAACTGTAATAAACCGCGCGTATCGCTTCGGATCATTTAACACATTATAAATCATACTGTAAATACCATTTAATATATTTGACATATCAACGCGTTGAAAATTGTCAATTAAAAAAGATATTTCAATCATTTAATTAAAAGTGTCTCCCTTTCTTTCCTCTTTTGTTAATAAAAGCGAAAGTAATATTGTGTATGCTATGTCATGCCTAGGATGTGGATGTGGTTTTTATTTTTAATAGACACTAGCGGTCCGCCCCGGCTTCGCCCGTGGTACATATTTACGTTTTCTCTACACAAGAACCATCCTCGTACTTCAAGGAATATAATAAAAAAAGAATTATCGAAATCGGTTCAGCCGTTCTCAAGTTATGCGCTTACCAACACATTTTGGGATTCATTTTTATATTATAGACATTAGAACTACTTATATTATAATAAATTAGCATCAGCTGTCTGCTGTACCCCGCGGATCACGCGCATTGTCCCCTCTACTATTCCTTAAAACAAACTCTTCAGTTTTATAGTATAGTAAACATATTCTATACAAGCTGTGCCCCGCGGTTTCACCCGCATTGCTCCTACTTTCATAATAATGATGTAGGTAGTGATAAAAAATAAGTATGTATAGCGTGGTATAGGATAGTATATGTAAGTATAGGTAATAGGACATACACATAGCATATAAATACATATGTATAAAAAAAAATTACCAGTTGCTCCTGATTGATATAACATAAAAAATCAGAGAAATCAATGTGAAATCTATCTCACCAAGTAACGAGTTATAACATTGTATACGCAAATACAAGAAAAAACGGGTGCAAGGGACTTAGCTAAAAAGGCTATGGCCAAGGCTTTTTTGTACTGTAATCAACTTCATATAGCATTGGTATGTGTTTTACTGCATTCTTGACACGTTAGTATGTGTTAATTTAATTTGTGTATAAGAGATATTGTATTTATATCAAATAAATTATAATTGTTTAAGTTATAATGAATTACTGAATTTAAACTTAGCTTACTGGCTGAAAATCTTCAAGAGTTCACGCAGTCGCTTATTATTTAACAACGCTTTTCTTAACTTCAAGTATGTTTATACTTTATACAATACTAGCATTCCACCCGCGGCTTCGCCCGCGTTTTCAAAGAAAAACCCGCATAGTGCCCGTTCTTGTAGGTTTTCCGGGATAAAACCAAATATGTTGTAAATCCAAGTTACCATATATATGTTTGCTAAATTTTATTGTAATCGGTTCAGTAGTATTCGCGTGCAAGAGTAACAAACATACACTCACGTCTCACACATCCATCCTCACAAACTCTCGCATTTTTTAATATTATTAGTAGGATTAGTAGGATGTAACCGGGTCCTTACGACCTGCTTTTTACCCAAGATTTAATTCCACCTTTGTGCACTTATCAAGGATCAGTAACAAACACAATTTCATAAAAATTTAGGTGTGCTTTTAACCGACACGACGATCCCAAAAACTGCGTGTTGCCATTGTTTTACCGTATTAAATTATTCCTTACTATCAAGTTTATTCCAGTTTAATATATCAATGTATATTTCCCCTTACAGTCAGATCAGCACGTGCGATACATAGCCGACGGTAGCGGTTACCACGGCGCAGTCAGTTTGTCCACGAACGGACAACACACACATACGTCCAATTTCGCGTTGGGACAGAGGGCTATTGATTTGGATCAGGTAAATATTATATATAAATATTTTTTTATTTCGTAGAGTCAATAACATAATTTGGTTTATTTCATCACATCAGCACTCATTTTAAACCAAATCGACAATTAAAAAAAACTTATCATTTATAATATCGTTGAATTGGTCACTTGTATTTCATAATTTCTGACAATAGAAGGATTGTTTACATTTCTTATTAATGAGTTTAATCTATCTGCCTACCAAAACTTCAGCTAAATCGGTTTAGTAATCTTTGTGTAGATGAGCAAAACTTCATACAAAAAAATCTATTTCACACCAATAAATTAGAATTATGCCAAAACATTTAATACTAAATAAAACTCTTTTTTTTTTCAGATAACCTCTCAAGCATACAGTTCAAAAATACCCAACGAGACGCAAGAAGCAAGCGCTACTTCGGACCTCAGAGCTCAGAATCCTCTAGAAATATTTCTTCTACAAACTCAATTTCCAGCTCCCACCTTACAATCCAACCAAGTGTTCCAAATAATACCAGAACAATTACAAAATATACAATATCCCAATTATCCTAATCCCAATTTATTTTATAACGAACTACCTAAATCGGAATTTTATAACTTCCGTGTAGAACACAATGCAAATAATAATGTTCAAAATGTTCCCAATAATAATTATCAAATAAACGAAAATAGATATACAGAAAACACAAAATTCAATCCGAACCAAAACGATAAACAAAATATCGAATTAGTACAAGTATTTAAAAATCTAAATTGCACTAACGATGAAACGAAACATACACACGAATCGAATGAATACTTAGAGATTCCAAATAATGACGTCACTACATTACATGGAGATTTTGGTGCTAAAGAAAATGCACCTATATCGTATCGCGGTACGGTTCATTTTCAAGTAGACCCACCTACAAACGAAAGAAATGAAAGATTACTTTATTCAACAACAACTAGACCAATTACATTTACTGAAGAAGAAGGAATATCACGCTTAGTAGCTTCTACACAAGACTTAATATCGAATGAAGATCTTTTAAAAATAAATCATGCTGTAGAAAGATCCGTTTATTCTTTAAATGATGATTTAATTAAACCCCGCCATAGATACAGTGCTAGATCTCAAGGTTACTTTGATTCTAAAAGAATTACACCACAAAATCAACACACTGTCTCCACTAAGTATGGGAATATTGTAAATACAAAGACACGACACGATAATAATAGAAACCAAAATCATATAATCGATGAATATAAATTCAATACACCGATAATTGTGGAGGATTCGAATAATGACAGCTTCAAAGACAAAGCTATTAATAATTTTATATCAACAATGGTACCGTATATGGAAAACGGTTATGAACTAGTAGCAGTTAAAAATAGTTTGGATGAAAACAAATCTAATAATAATGAAGAAAATTTGGTTAATATAACTCCACGACCAATAAGCCAGAATTATTTAACACCAATAACAGTTGCTTTACGACTTCTAAATAATGATACAAACGATAATAATCTAGAGGATTATGAAATTTCGGAAAGCGAAAATATACCTAAAACTGTAAATCCTAAAAAAGAAAAAACCATTATCGAAATACAACAATCGATACCATTAGAAATAACACATATAAATGATGTTGAATATCATGAATATTTGGAAGAAGGCAGAATGAACGATAGACGACCACCAAACTATGCCAAAGCATTATACGAACAATATATGTCATTGCAAGAAAACGAAAGAAATCAACAAGAACAACAAAAACACAATACACAAGAAAACCACGATAAAACTAACGATAGTGATGGAGCCGGTAATGCATATACTGAAGTTATCATAAAACCAAATGAGTCAAATCCTAGAAATTCGTACGAATCTAATCAAAATTACAACAACGATAAAGTACTACAACCGATTATAATAGAAAAAGAGGTTCCAGTAACAAAATACGTAGATCGATATATAGAGAAGAAAGTCCCTTATCCTGAACGAGTGGAAGTGGTCAAGCAAGTGCCGGTCGATAGACCAGTACCATATCCAGTTAGATACGATACTATTGTGGAAAAGCCCGTAGAAGTTACTAGATACGTCGACAAACCGTACCCTGTCGAAGTTTTAAAGCCCTATCCTGTCGAAGTACGAGTACCCTATCCTGTCGAACATAAAGTATATGTCGATAGACCAGTTCATGTACCCTACGCAGTGGAAAAAGTAGTGGAGAAAAATGTTATACATCCTATAGCGGTTCCAACTCCTATAGCTGTCCCAGTTCCCGTTGAACATAAAGTTTTATACCCAATTCCGGTCGAAAAACATATTCACATACCGGTACCAGTAGAAAAACCGGTAGAAAAGATCGTTCACAAAGAAGTCCCTGTACCCTACCCTGTTGAAAAGAAAGTACCCTACCCTGTACCTCAAGAAGTACAAGTACCTGTGCCCTACCCAGTGGAAAGGCGGATTCCTGTGCCCGTAGAAAAGATTGTGGAAAAACCAGTGACAAAAATAGTCGAAAGACACATAAAAGTGCCCGTACCCCACCCTGTACCCTACCAAGTGCATGTACCCAAACCGTACCCAGTGGACAGAATAGTCGAGAAGAAAGTACCCTATCCAGTGCATATAGATCACATTGTAGAGAAAAAAGTTCCTATCCAAGTACCCTATCCAGTTAAAACTGTGGTGGAGAAAATAGTGGAAAAACCAGTCATAGTTACGAAATACGTTGACAAACCGTACCCCGTTGAAAAAAGGGTACCCTACCCCGTAGAAGTTAAAGTACCCTATCCCGTTGAAAAAGAACAAAAGCAGGATTTTCCGTACCAATTTGAGAAAATAGATCCGACGATATATTACGGTTACGGAAATGGTGGATATACGCAAAATGGAGGACATTATATAAACTATATTCCGTTACAAAAAGTATCGACATTACAACAAACGAACCAAAACTATCAAACGCAACAAAGTAACCAAAATTACCAAACGCAACAACAAGCAGAATCTCAAAGAAATTATCAAATACAAAAAGCTAGCGATGAATACTTAAAAAGTTTGAATAAAACACCCGTTTATTCCACGCTATGGGGCAACCAATACGCTTCGTCATACACATACATTAATGCTACAAATAATACAAATTTACCAACAAATAATATCCCAAATGATCAAAAATATTTCGGACCTCCACCAACGAAAGAATACAATTTCACATGGGAAAGAAATCAGGAATTTGATAGACAAAGAAGAACAGATAGAATTCCGAAAATGACCAATTTACGAATAGAATATGGCGGCTTCAAACCACCTTTAGTTCCCAGTACAGAAGTCGATTTAGATGGCAACCCGATAAATAAAAAACAGTAAAAGACCAAAATTTAAATAAATTCGCATTTAACTTAATTTGTTGTAGAACTTTATCATCGCTATGTTAATGTGATAATTTAGTATCGCCAATTATACTTCGACTTTAAAAAGCTTTAATATAATGTCATTTCTAGTAAATAATTTAGTTATTAAGTATGTAACTTATTTAAATATTGTACTTGTAAGAACATACAAATGTTGGTTACAAAGTAGATTGTAAGGTATTGTAATGACAGAATGAATTATGAATAAAACTAATGCTCAAATATGTTATGTTGTTGAAAATAAAATTATAAAATTAATGTGTGTATTAATTACTAGTAATACAACATCACCTCTGAAACTCACTCAAACAAGGAATATTTTATTCCCGATTTTGCAACATTCTCCTATTGGTCGTAGCCGGTAGCGTAATGTTAAAATCACATTTACATTCACAGAATATTAGCCTTAAAATTTTTCATTAATTCTAAATTGAAATTATGTTCTTGGTTGAGATGTGTGAATTGTTGGAAATAACTAACAATCAGATGGTTCACCATATAGGGCTCATAAAACCGAAAGTTCCATGATACGCGGGTTCGAATCTCGCCAAAAGATAGGTTTTTCTATTCCTTAAAAATTCAATCAAATAGTACTACCATATGGTTAATATGCGTGTGAATAGCAATATTTTTTGAGAAATCCTATGTGGAACCTATGAATACTTTTCTGTAACATAAAAATGTACCGGCTATCCTACCTGACTAAATTTCCATGGACAAGACACTGTGAAAGTAGCTGAAGTAATCTAATCTACTTAACTGTATGTTGTTCATCGTTGAGATGCCTGATTTTTCGAATTGCATATGTAACTTCTTATCTACTATTCCAAGAAATGCAGTAGACAACTTCAATAAATCCAAACAATTTTAATAGGTGATCATATTATATCATTATTCAATTAAGGCTTTAAAATCAAAGCAGCCATTAGACAGCTAGATTCGATCACGATTTCGAATCAAAATCATTCTACTTTTATATGGAATTTATATACCTAAGTGTGTTCAACCAAATGAAAATTATGTACAGTTTATTAAAAATAAAAGTATCTCACAGCGAAACTTATCAAAATCAGTTGAGCAGCATTACGTATTGGTTCAGCAACTTCATAACATTTGAACGACCTAATATGATTGAGTTAACTACAACATTATGTCCTACATCTTTTCAATATTTGGCATATGATTTATTTATACCATGAGCGGCATTTTATCTTAAATGAGGTGTTTCGAATAGAAAAAAATACGTGTGGCAGCAGTCGGGGACTGCCGCGGTAAAGCTATTGCATGCTATGCCTTCAAGCCACACCTCCGAGCCCGTCGGAGTGGGGAGCGTGAGGTTTTTTCGTTACGGAATTTCTCGATTAGGTCCCCGCGCTCAAAGCCCACGATAGTAGCTATGCAATAGCTTAAAATCACTTTGAAAAATACTATAATGGACAGAGGAGATATTACTATGAATTCAAATTACAATATTCGTCGTTTGTTATAGGATATTTGTTGGTTATATCATACCGCTCAAGTTATTAAAACAGTATCTCATTATCCGTCGCTCAGTTTTTTTAGTTAAAGTAATTAATTAATTTAGTGGATCTTATTAAATAAGGATATGGGTAAAGAAAAAACAGCATTGGAATTAAAAATAAAATTTATTTCCACTTGAATATCTCACAAACGCCGCAGCCAACCCACAGGAACGGTCGACTCTATTCTAAATTATATAAACCAAAGCTCATATATATAAATATATAACTACAGTATGTAACCATTATTATGTGTTACGGCTTCGCGTATCGCGACATCTTATTGCATTAAAAATTAAAATTTAAACATTTTTTCGCTAACTGTACAAAAACTCGAGGTATACTTGCATTAAAATCTAAGATTTCAAATAAAATTCGGCAAAATACTTCCCAATCTAAAACCAAATCAACGGATTAATAATGAATCGTGTAAAATAAATAAAATTCGCATTTCCTAATTCATAATAGTTCATTCATAGAGCTACATTATTCATTTCATACATTATTCATTTTGTATATTTATTACTAAAATACCATGGCACGATTACTTTTTGTAATGTCTCCGAGATCATTAAAATTATAAAAAAGTTAAGACGAAAAATTCAGTAAAAACCTTTATTATACATTTTCAAAAGAATATAAATAACGAATTGCACATACGAAAAAAGGAATATTCGAGATATAAAATGAATGTACACATTTCATAATCATAAAAAGGGAACAAGAAGGTATACAGTAAAACAATATAAAATCCTTGGTATATAATATATTACGAATGTCACGATATACGAAGCCGACGTGTCAGATTTGTGATTTTCATGTAAAAGTATAACACTACGCTTAATTAAGATTATTTAGAAAAAACGCGATCGCCGCACGGCTACATACATACAAACCTATGTTTAATTATATCTAGTAAGTATGCATATCACACACAATAATATAATGACAAAAATGAAACGAAAAAAAAAAACTCCGAAAACATCACACGAAATCACAAAAAGGCTGAACGCACCGTTAATCAGGGTTGCTACAACAAAAAATTAATAAAATTTGACACAATCATGATGAACGTTATTGCTATAACTACAAAGTTCATAATACTTCCATCACATTACACTAATAAACTGGTCACCCTATAATGCGGCCGAGTTGAATCGTCGCCCGTTTCTATAAATGAGAAAACAATTTTGACACTTTCTAATTCAGCCTTATAATTAGAAAGAGACGAGTGCATGCGATCGCGTATAAACGACCATTTTCACACAGATTTAAACTAGTTTTTCAAAATTCGAGCGCGAATGACGCGCGCCATTTTGAAAATAAATATTATAAAACCACAGTCAAATAGTTAACTTATTTCTGTTCATGGCCGCGCCATTCGCGACCGGGATTGAGTGCCGTTTTAATTTTTTGGCGTCACATCAGAATTAATAAAACATTGACTAAAAAAATGAGTATAATAGAGTCAAACATTTTAACAAATTTAAATACAAATAAAACAAGTTCGTAAGGTGAAACTACTTTACAAATAAAATTCGTAAGAACTTCTAAAGTGACGTCAAAAAAATGGTTTATCAATAATTCTCTTACAACATTTCAAGCAATATTCAAATTCAGTAGCAAAAGTGTAATATGATATCCTAATTACATTTCAAGTTTCAACAGACAGCCATTTGCATTTTCCATTTTTATTTACTCTCATTAGATTGGAAAAAAATTACAATTAACACTAAGCTAAAACTTGTATCTTGAGCGCGAACCCACTTTGTACATTATTACATTATTTAATATACGTAAAATTAATAATAATAATTAAGCGATAGCACAAAAATTACGCCTCGTCCGGTGAAGGTTTGGATGCAGATTTGTTTTGTTCTGTAAAAATGTCTTTTAAACGAATGATGTTTCAAATTTTCAATAATTTTACTAACGCATCCCGTCTCCACCGCTCGACCGACACTTATCTACAATTAAAAATAATAAAAACCACGTGATCTTCACAGTGATGATATTTTACAAAGGCGTTGTTTCATTGAGAGCATATAAATAACTAATCAAAAAAAAA
>CAJQZN010042550.1:19293-32175 GCA_907164685.1 Colias eurytheme | reverse complement strand
ATACATTCCTATCTTGTACGTTATCACTAGACAAGTACTCTATTTTTCGTTAAACCTGTTGTTTTGCGAAAATTGAACCCACATTACAATGCATTTATCTTTCTCTTATATATAAAAATGAATCGCAAAATGTGTTGGCAAGCGCATAACTCGAGAACGGCTGAACCGATTTCGATAATTCTTTTTTTATTATATTCCTTGAAGTACGAGGATGGTTTTTATGTAGAGAAAACGTAAATATGTACCACGGGCGAAGCCGGGGCGGACCGCTAGTAATACATAAAACAATACCGTACCACAGTTCAATTATTGTGGAATGTCTTCCAGTGAGAATTTTTAAGGCGCCTTTACAATTTACATAGTACCTACCTACTTACCTTACCAGCCTACTATCCAGTAAACAATGGACGTGAACAGTTAATAATTTTCTTAATTTTCACAGAAATTGCAATCCATTTTAAAGTATTGAATGGATAACTTTTGTTACGGAACTTACGAAACCTTAATTTATAACATGTCGATGTAGAGTTTTCAGATTGGAAAATTGTAGATATTTTTATTCAAATATAATCAAAATTTGTAAACACGTATAAACTTGCTCATTAATTTGAAACTACCTAAGTATTATTTATTACGCAATTTATCGCAATTTATTAGATCATTTAATTTAATGCAAATTTATCCCGTATGACTCAAACGAGGCACGACCATGGCACGACATTTGTCAATTCCAATTCTTGAGTGCCCATTATTTACTTGAAATTAATTAAGGAAAACGTAAAGCAGTTATAATTTCTTAAACTTGGAAAAACAACACGAAGCACCAGCAAAACAATAACAGTAAAGTCAATTTGGTGTGATGATAGTGAAACCTCACCCATCGGAGGCCATTATACCGACACCCACCCTCATCCACATTCAGTCATTTGGAAATGTTGTTACACTTATTTCAACGACGACTAATTGCTTTTGCGAAAACAATTTAAGTTTCCTTTTTCCACACGGTCGATGCCCAAAACGTGTTTCTTATTAGATAAGCAAATTCCCCTTGATTTATGGTAGCAGCGGATTTGTATTAGGTAGATTTTTAATTCTACTTTAGTTGATATTATTAATTAATATAAAAACCTAACTGAGAGTTCCAATAGGTTTGGTTTAAGTAATTTTTTTTAGTGCCTACGAAAGCAACTGCATACTAAGTAAATATTTTATCATAATATATTTTCGGAAGTAGATAAAACCTAGAAGTGGAAGTGGAATGGAGGGAATCTATCAGTATATTCATAAGCATCAAGAAACTTTGACAAGGGCAGATATTTCATTAAGATCGCATTAACATGTGATGAGGGTTCAAGAAGTATTATTAAGGTACAAACTTAGGTACAAAATTCTAAGTTATTGGCTTAGTCTTAGATATACAGGGTGTCCCACTGTTGGTATACTAAGCTCAAAGGAGGTTATAGTTTTGCATACGCTGAGTACGTAAAAAATAATTAAAAAATTCCAGATTCATTTTTTTTTCAAATAGATGAATTCTTAAAACTCTATGTGTATACCCATAACAAGCGAGCCGCCCAACTTTACCACCAGCACGTGAGCTTTCGTTTAAGATTATGTTTTCATAGATAAAATGCTCATATAAGAGAAGCGGTATATGCCGGCTGCGCGAAGCTAGAGAAGAAAACATGGATTTTCAGGAAAAATTTAGCAAAAAATTTTGAACGTAATTTTTTTTTAAGTATTTTTTACGTGATCAGTGTATGCAAAACTACAAGTTCCTTCGCGCTTAGTATACCAATAGTGGGACACCCTGTATAATATAAGACAATGAGTCTTTGGCGAGATACATTTTTATTTCAGAAACCCATTATATTCTTAATTTATTATATTATATTGGTTCAAATATATTTATAACTATTGTTTAATTTAGAACTGAGCACTACGGTGAAGTGAGATATAATGTTTAATATCAGAACGATATATTACTCGAATACTTCAAATTCTTTCTCGTCTCAATAGCTAGCAAGTACCTACCACAATATCACGTAAATTAAAAATAACTTTTTTGTATCGTGAGAAGATATGTCTAAGAGTTAATGGACTTTAAATTTATTATATAGGCATAGTGTTCAAACTTCTAAATATACATCTTTAAAAATATTACACCTTTTGCATGATTCCTTACCTGATGGAGGATCGTATGTCAAATGTCGTTCACACTGAAGATGAAAGACACTATCAATTGGTATTGGTCCACGATTAGAGAAACGTTAATGCTTTATGCTTGCTTTGATGTAATGGTTGTTCGTTTGACACATTGAAAGCTTTTGTATTAAACATGTATTAAATCATTCTATTAAAAGTCTGTTCAACCATCCCGCCTACATCTGAAAATACCTATCTAAATCTTCTACAATCTATCATAAACAATTATTATAACCGAATGTTAACAATTATAAAACACAAGACATTTTTTACTACGTGACGATTTATTAAGTATCACTAGTGACAAAACAAAATTTTTTTGATGTCGTTAAATGAGTGGGATGAATGTTTTCGTAGTTGAGACGTCTATTTTATCTTGATTTTATCCAACATTTTATCTGTAACACAGATTATTAGTTTCTGCTGTTCCTACTTCAAAAAATTATTCATCCAATTCATCTTGAAGCGCTTTTGTGTCTTAATGATGTAGGTATGACATTTACGTATGTTATGTTCTACCGAAAGCCATTTTACCTGAATAAAAATAAAAATACGTGAAGTCGATTTATTTTATCACAACGTTTTCTTTATTTATAAATCTTTACATAAAATAAAGTTGTATTAGTTACACCGGTTATAGTTTAGGATCGGCTGATCATTTTTTTTTTTGGAATTGTTTCCGCCTACATAACGTTAAACACGACAGAGCCGGGAGAGAACATTAAAACTAAATTTCCAGTTCAATAGGGGATAAATTATTCGGTACAATTTCAATAGGGAATTATTACATACAGTTATTAGAATATATTTCATTCAATTTAATATTAATGTTGCATAATGAACCATTTATTGACATAAACTCTACATTTAACGCATTTATTTTTACTTTACCGATTGTTTAACATTCGTAAAAAAATCGTTTTATCGTTGTATTGATAGATGAAGATGTAATTTTACATGAATTAGGTAATCTCTAGCGGTAAATTATAGCACACGTGTGACTATATTTTAAATATAAATAACCATCGACTACAGCAGTTACTCTACATATTTGTTTTGGTAGAAATAAATTACAACCACCTGAATAGTTTAAATAAACTAATGCTTTAAAAATCTATTAACAGACAAATAAATGAGTTAGATTGAATGTTGTTTGTTGATTCTATATAATAATAGTTCAAAAAGGAAGTAAAACGTCGATATTGCTTTTATATTGTGATTTATCCGTCAGAATAATTCTTTGCAATTCCGTTTTACTTATGTTTCGTTGTAGTTAAAATATGTTTAAAAGTTGAAAGTAACAATTGTATATTATATATCTTTACATACCTACTTATATTATTTTTTAATTTCCAATCGACCAACGCACAAATTAATTGAAGCCTTGGTGTTCATGTGAAGCTTTTAATTGCCCACGAAAACTTTTCGTAGACATAAATCAAAGTATAACAGAAGAATTTCTTAGTAATTCATCTACATATAAATTAAACGTAGTGTTCTAATTTGGAATATGTTTCCAATCACACATTGCTATTATTATTCACATCTAAACAAATATGAAATGTTGCAAATGTATTGTAATAAAAGAACCAAGAATCGTAATAAAGCTATTACCGGTCGTTTAAGGAATGGGCAGTCATTGTTATGAAGTAGTTAATGATAGCTATAAAAGATAACTACTGACCTCAGATAAAATAATCCTCCTTACAAATTAGGTTAAAATAAAATAATCAATCGTCATCTAAACTAGAATTGGTGATCTATAAAAAATAACCGCGGTTCGCTTATTGACTAGTTAAGGACCTCACTTGTTACAAATAAGAGGATGTTATAATAGACTAAAATTTTAAATTAACTACCTTTATTTCGTTATACTTCTATTTATTTGATTCATCAAAATAAAATGTACTAATAACGAAAAATTTTAATTTAATTTAAATAGCCAAATTGCATTTGTGTAACATATTTTCGTATGGACTTTTTGTACGAATAACTATTATTATTAATTTTAATAATCAACGTATGTATATGTAAAAGTTAGAATAAATATTGTCAATACTTACAAATAGCTGTTTTGGTTCGTACATTCCTGGAGTAGCCCATGGGGTGAAGTATCGCCCAGTAGCGGTCCACTGATACCGCTACAAGACAGAATATGCTAATGGTGCACAACATCACTAACAGCGAAACAGTGAAGAGGCAGGCGTAGAGGTTTCTGGGCAATCCAACGGATGCCAGTATCGCAAACGGAATACCAAGCAAACCAACTAAACAGTCTGCAATAGCTAAAGACACAATATAGTAGTTCGTTCGTCGCCTCAACCTCCTGTCTCTACGGAACACGTGTATCACCATAGCATTTCCAATCACTGCCACTAACGCAACCAGAATCTCGAGGGAAGTATACGTCGCGTGCAATTCTGGAGTCGGGGACCGGTGCGGAGTCGGGCTGACAGTGCTCGACACTGTTTCCATTTCATCCATTTCGCACTGACTGTTTATAAATAAAAATAACTAATACGATAATGTTTAAGTTTGACGCATATGTGAAAATATAACATGCATCGTTTTTTTAATATTGTCGTAGCCATGTTTAAATTTAAATTTTAAATAATGGGATATAGATCACGCACGCGTTCCATTTTTTGATCGTTATACGCAGTGGTTATTCTGCTGGGATTAATCGAAGTTAAAGTTTCAGTTTCGCGGTTAGGGTCGGGTTGATAGTGTCCCGTTCGCGAGGCGCGTTTCCCAGCACTGCGGCCGCGAATTGGCGCGAAACTCGCCGGCGGACGGACAGGACGCACGCCCTACGCCGACGCGCACTTGTTGCGGCCACCGCTTACCCTTGAAATCGAAATTGAAACCTATAAAGCCAAACGTAGCCGCGTTGCGATCAAAGTGTATGGAATTTAGCACCCATTTACAAAGTACCCTTATGATCCCGTAGGCGTACACTTCGGATTCAATACAATTAACGGCTGCAAGTACGTACTATGTACCTACTGACTTTAGGAGAGTAACTACTTCTCTATACGTACATATGTATTTCTCGTTCGATATGTTAGAGCTTTCCCTTACGCAATTTTCTTCTTCTGCCCTCTCTATATTAACATACCTACTTAGCTCTATGTTAGTAAGTAGGTACCTAGTTAGGTATACAATTAATTATTACTATATACTTTAAAATTAAATTTTAAGCACTTATGTAACTATATATGTTTTTCGAAATAGGTTCCTACAACCTTTACTAATACCTACCAAATTATTTTACCAATTTTTTTATCGCAGCTTTCTACCTAATCAACAGTTTTAAAAATTTTAATAGTTGCCGTGATAGTTGCGGTATTCCTGCTATAAATATGTATTACTAGCTTTCCGCCCGTGGCTTCGCCCGCGTTTTCAAAGAAAAACCCGCATTGTTCCCGTTCCCGTGGGATTTCCGGGATAAAACCTATCCTATGTGTTAGTCCAAGTTACCCTCTATATGTTTGCTAAATTTCATTGTAATCGGTTCAGTAGTATTTGCGTGAAAGAGTAACAAACATCCATACATCCATACTTACAAACTTTCGCCTTTATAATAGTATATAGTAGGATACTGTCGATCTATATGTCCAATCACACCTAAACCATAGAAATTTGATAAAATTTTGTACGAATGTTGTCTGAAACCTGAGAAATGTCATGGTGGATTTTATCCCGGAAATCCCACGGGAACGGGAACTGTGCGAGTTTTCCTTCAACAACGCGGGCGAAGCCGTGAGCGAAAAGCTAGTTTGATATAAAACTGTACAGTAAAATTGCCAAATAAGAAAGGTAGAAAGAAAAGTTTTCTTGTAGATACACTAAAATTACCATCTTGCTTTTCATTTTAAAGTTAAGTTTTTAAAACAAAATAAGTCGTTCAAAATACTCTCCCAATTTCATTGAAAAATTAAAAGGTTAGTAAGTTTGGCGTTAATAATTTAGATATTGTTTGACATTGAACACTTGGTAGTAATTATTATTAAAGTAATTTATTCAACATGAGCCCTTTCCTAGTTCGCCGTAACTCGATCTTTATTACGTCGATAAGCTCAAATTTTCAACACTAACAATCAACGGGTTCAATTTTTGAGTAACTTACTTATTTTTTATAGTAACATAATAATAAACATTTGAATAATTAATATTTTTCCGCCCCTATTGCGTGTTGAAAAAAAATAAAAAAAAAATGTAAACCTTCTTGATATCTCATTTTAAATATAAAATTAAGAAGCACTTTGTATTTACAGCCTGTTTTTCCTTTTCTCATTAATATATAGGATGAGATTGTGGACCAATAAATAAATATTTCCCGTGTATTTTTTCCCACTCAGTCCTTTAAAGTGAACTAAGGCAGATTAGTATTTGGCATATATTATCAAAATAAAATATTATGGCAAAAATAATTATTAAAAGAAATGAATTTAAAATCAAACATCCATATTTTATTTGATTACTGATAGATAAACTAATACAATATATACTTTAAGTATTATGACAAATGATTATGCTCGTTTAAATTAAATATTATGCCATTCTGAACACAAATTACGTAAAAATAAAGCAATGTTTACTTGATAGCACATTGTGAATCAAACCTTTTCCCTCTGATTTCAGAAAAAAAGGATTCAGGATGCAGTCTATCTACAAAATGCCTTGGAATTCCGATATTCAATAAGTTTGTTTTATCTACTTCGTCCAAAGTGGGATACATATTTAGTAAAGCATCCCAACATATTTCACTTAACTTTGGTATGCATAACCATACTTTGTATAACTTATTATTTCTACATGTTGCGTCTTCTTTTGGTTCAATACCGCCGAACACATACATGCAACCATATGAAGTGACCGTGGATGAATGAAAATAGAGTGGATGAGGAAGAACAGTCTTTTGCATTAAATGCCATTGGAGATCTGTTATGTTAAACCTCCAAACGTCTTCAAACACTGACTCGCCATCAGTCCCACCGGTAACAAATACTTGCACACCACTGTCCGTTTCAATTTGCACTGCACTGTGACATTTTCTAGGTAGCGGTGAGGCTGTATTCCTCAATGTATCGTCCGCTTTTGGCATTAATGTTGTCCATGTGTTGGTCTCAAGATCGTACATGGGTATTTCCATCAGTTCAAATGCCAATTCCCCTGTACCACCACCAACAATGTACAGTTTGTTATTCGCACGCACTACTTCATGTCTGTATCTCCCTAGCGGCTCTCCGTCTTGGCCTGTCCCAACAAATACAGCTTCCCACACCATTGTTCGCAAATCTAACCTGTTGATTTAACAAAAATTGTTTATTATTAGTTAAAGAAATTAAGAAACAAACTTGAATAGAAATATTGCAAATATTAAGGTGAGAAAATCTTTTCTTTAGTCACATTTACAGGAAGTCCAAAATAATGTAAAAACTATAGATAACTAGCGGTCCGCGCCGGCTTCGCCCGTGGTACATATTTACGTTTTCTCTACATAAAAACCATCCTCGTACTTCAAGGAATATAATAAAAAAAGAATTATCGAAATCGGTTCAGCCGTTCTCGAGTTATGCGCTTACCAACACATTTTGCGATTCATCACTACATAGTATAAAACAAAGTCGCTTTCCCTGTCCCTATGTCCCTTTGTACGCTTAAATCTTTAAAACTACGCAACGGATTTTGATGCGGTTTTTTTTAATAGATAGATTGATTCAAGAGGAAGGTTTATATGTATAATAACATCCATTAAATAGAGGAGAAGTACTGTTATTTCTGAGGTTTCTAATGTGATGTCGTAAAAAATTACATTGTTTCCGCTTATATTGCAAACGCAGGCTGAACCCTACGAGTTTTATCAAAATAATGTACTAAGTACAATACATATTGAAAAGGTCTACAGAAAAGTCCGCGATGGTATATGTCTATCTCTTATGGATAACCCACAATAAAAAAATTTTGTCATTTATTTACTATTTACGACAAATAAAAGCTAATTTTCGAAGCGATTTTCACCAATACAGCATTAATCCTTAACCAATTAAATACCTTGAATACATTGTTCATTTAATATAGATCTATATGGCACTTTACACCGTATGATTTAAGTGAGTATTTTCAAAGATATTACAGATTTAAAAATTGCGGGACGTAGCGTTTGCGGTGGTACCGGCCGGCCGGGCCGCTATGTTTTTATATACAACGTTCACAGTTTTTCTGTAGTGTATTTAGTATCAGCATTGCACCCGTGCGAAGCCGGGGCGGGTCGCTAGTTTTTATATATAAGAAGATTAACAAACACCAACCTATAAATATCACAGTTATATGCAAATCCATTTGTTCCTCCTATAGTATAGAAACATCCGTCATGGCAGAGTATTGACTGACCATATTGACCAGGAGGTCGAGAACCTGTTACTGTTAAGACTTTGAGTTTTGCATCTCCCATACATGTCTTCCAAACAATGACATCATTACTGCATTTGTTTCCAAATGGAGCACCTGTACCACCAAATATCTAAAAGTGAAATATTTTTTTATAACAATGAACTATTTAATGTTAAAAAGAATCCTCTACTATTGTTTGTGTTACAAATTACCAACCATTAAATATCTCCCATTCATACACATAGCATTTGATGCCAATTCTTCAGGCATATTTTCTGTTACTTTATGTTGCTTCCACTTTCTAGTGGAGATATTAAAGCTCCATAACTCTTTAAATAGTGGTCTTGCTGGGGTCCATGTGGGATTGTTTCTTTGTAATTGACTAAGTGGTAGAGAGGGATTGTATCCCCCAAAGCAATACACGTTAAAGTCATCACAAGCTACTCTATGACCGCTTCTCGGTCTAGGATTATCAGAACTGCGAAATTCAACTTCGGTAACCTTAAAAGGTTCAAATAAGAAGTCCCTAGTACAGGACGTCATTATCGTGTAAACTTTTACACCATCAAGCAATAAAAACCTTAGTACGTTCTGTGTACACAAGTGTTTTATTTCATTTATTTTTAAATTTCACATTTACTTGTTATAAACAGTGGGTCGACACTTAGAACATCGTTTTGGTTAGGATTCCATTATCAAGCAATTTTAAACTTCATTCCATTGACAATAGAGTTCAAATTATTTTGTACTTTTCCAAGACCTAAGGGCGAGTCTGGCATGCCAACATTTAGAAAAAATAAAAATATTTCTAATGTTGGCCTCTCCGATGTAATCATATATTAAAAGATTTAATATTTTAGTTTTAATTATTTATTATTATTTCTTCTTTTTTTTTAAACCTTATTTTTGTACATTTTAATTTTAAGCTAGTACATTTATAAATTATTTCTTTCTTTCTTCGATTTCTTGTCAATGGTTAAGACTTAAGCATAGACAACGTCTTGATGTTGATTCGTTGTTTGTTAATTTGAATTCAAAATGGCGTTTTATTTTGTTTTGGTGGAAGTTAGACAAAATTTGTTCTTCATAAATCGTAGATTTTGTTATTTACTCAGTTAATCAAAGTGTACATTGAATTTGTTAATTTGTAGTATTTCTGCCAAAAGTGAAAAAAGAAGAAAAAGTGTTATGTGTAAACAATGTTAAAATCTTTGTGTGTACTTAATAATTATTTGATTTATGACTTAATATTTGCAATATGTACCCAATGACTGTTCTATAAGGAAGATAAAACATAATAATTACATAACAATTTATGAGAAAACTTCTCTATTACGTCATGTTCTGGCTGTAGAATCAATTGGAGAGATATTATTATGTCCAAAGAAAACAACGGCTTCTTCATATACAATTCCAATATGGCGATCCGAACGATATATTATTGGTATCGAAATTTAGAACGAGATTTTAAAATAGAAATCCCGCAAAATGTTTCAAGGAAAAGTATAAAATGTGAATCAACTGTATTCACATAATATTTAAGCCGTTAACCGAATTAAGTCCTACATGCCTAAACAAAGATATTCAGCAAAATTCTAATGGAATTAACCATTTTTGCCTATTATAGTGAGTTTTAATATTATATAAAAATGTTATTATATAATTATAAATATTATATTATAATAAACATTATATTATAATAAACTTATTGATCTACATTGTTGGTGTTTTATTTTTAATTTCCTATAAATTTGAATAAGGATGAGAACTAGTAGTGATGTTACCCAGCATAGAAAATTTTATCGATATCGATATGAAGTTTTATCGATAATATGCACTCAAAAAGACATCACTAGCACGTCAACTTTTAAATGTTGGCAGCAATGTGTGTCATTTTTGACGTAAGTGAGCTTATGTTGGTATATAAGATTCGCCCTTAGCCAACACATGCATATGTGTGCGTGAGCTCGAAATCAAAGTACTGAGTGCCGTCTCTTACTATATTACTTGCTCTGTGGTTATAAATATTGGTTCAAAGATATTGTGGATAGTCGCTTATTTTTTGCTATGTGTTGACAAATGACAATTGACATAATATGCTGTGACAGATGAAGTCTGTCAGCTATAATGCTACAAGCTCGGCTACAAGTCTTTTGGCACGGGGCGAAATTCAAGGTAGGGGTGGGTAAAAATACGAATACCGCTATAATAATTATATTGTACATATGCCTACCTATATATTTTTATCTAATACCTATCACCTCTTGCCTATGTACCTGTATATTTTTATCTAATACCTATCACCCTTGTATACTAACCTATATTTTATCTTGATCTAGGGCCTAGAGCACGCCTATAGTCACTTGCTTTTCCACCAATAATGTGCGCACAATGTGCGAGGATGTGTCGCGAGGAATGTGTTTGTAAATAACTCGTAAATAACCAATCATAGTTCAGCGGTGCTAGGTTTTTTGCACATACAAAACAAGCTATGTATGCGAGGAATCTTGGAGGAATCCGTGCGATGTATCTTTATTAGTTCTATAATTTTGAGTAATAGAAGACGTTTCAATGCATTCTCGTACATTATGTGGAAACCACCCTAAGCCACATATTATGCATGCTAATTGCTAACTGCATGCATAAGCCGCGTGTCTCGCGTACCCAGCCGCAGGACTCATCACTGACGGCAAGACCGCTGATAAATTCGAGTGAATATATTGTATTGTGGCGAGTGGACGATGACGGATTTGTCCAGTGTCCACATAGGAGTACGGCTTGAAGTTCGACTCACGTTGCGTGCAGTGAAGGATACTAGTGTACGTATAATTCAGAGGCGCTTTGCAGGCGTTGAACACTACACTAATAACTACTAATCAGACTACTGTCCAAAATAGTTTGTAACTCACATCCCTCTCCTGTACTTCATAAGATAATTTTCCCAGTCCTAGATTTTATGCAGATTACTTGTCTGAATACACAGGTTAATTATAAACAAAACAAATAAAACAAGAATACACCTTCATAAAGTGATTTATTAGAAACATCAATGAGCAATTAAGCGAAAATATTGTTAATAATACGATAAAATATATTAACTACATAGACATACATACCCTCTAAGATAAAAATATTATTATGTCTTGCAACTGAACAACTACCCAAAGTGATTTCACATTTTTTTAAAACCCAATAAAAAAAACCTGATCAATAGAAAGCAAACATTTTTGTTCACATACTGTTATAAATTATATATACTATGTATACTTTCACATGTACCACAAACATTTTCATTGTGATACTAGCGGTCCGCCCCGGCTTCGCCCGTGGTACATATTTACGTTTTCTCTACATAAAAACCATCCTCGTACTTCAAGGAATATAATAAAAAAAGAATTATCGAAATCGGTTCAGCCGTTCTCGAGTTATACGCTTACCAACACATTTTGCGATTCATTTTTATATATAAAGATTTGTACAAGAGCATTGTGGCTCATATTGTTGTTACACAATGAAAAATTACACCAATTAGATACTAACAGACAGAGATGAACTATTTTAAGTATGTTTACATACATATTATTATAATATTAATAAATTTTTGGAAATCTATTTGCAATAAAGTATATTTGAAGCCAATTACGGAGAGCGATTCATGCCCGTAGCAAATAATATCTTCTGTTTGGACTTCTTTTTCTTGTTGGACGGTGAGGGGCTGGCTTGGAGGGCCGCTTCTATAGCGTCACTCAGGTTGAGAGAGCGAGGAACGTGACCCTCTTCGTCGTCCTCCTTCGGCTGCTGTACTGCAGGCGCTGCCGTTTTACGAACGCGCCAAGTACCACTCGTGCCGGCCATCTGAAATGTACACATTTATAAAATCATACGTCAAAGGGCAATAGCATTACGTAATTTAATAAATAATTTGTAAGTTTTATAACGCAACAATTAAACAAACAAATATGTACTACAATTTATTGAACTCAGGGACCAAAGCAAATTGTTCTTCCAACACTTATTTAAATAACTTTTAAACTTTTTATGTGCCATGAATCCATCCATCCAAAATAATATCTAATGGAAATCCCAAACTTATGGTAGTTTTATTTGTATCTCAATTCTCTTCCATCGCGTGGTGGTAAAATAATGTATTACCTTAGCAAAAGAAACTCCACTCGAACCACTAGTAGACGGCATCGGTTCCACGTGTGCGGCAGAAGACGGTCCCGGCTGGTCAAACACGCTGGGCTCATTCAGCGGCGGGCTGCCAAAGGGCGAGGGCGG
>CAJQZN010042550.1:0-16158 GCA_907164685.1 Colias eurytheme | reverse complement strand
GCCAGAACCGACTCGCTATTGTTTTACTTGCCCATTACAGAAAGGTTAAAGTGTTAAAATCTATTCAGAAGGTTAGGTTAGGTTCGTGCTGCGTCCCCCTGGAAGGATTACGTTTTGCTGGATATCGTTTATTGGAATTTCAAAAATCTGGACATTGTTTGTCTGGATATCAATTAACTGTATTTCAAAAATTTGTGTTTTAAAAATCTGGCTTTCGTGCATATGGATTACGGTCATCTGGATTTTGTGCATTTAGATTTCGTATGTCTGGAATTCATTCGTCTGGATTGTAAAACGTCGTAGAAATAAAAAAATGGGCAAATGAAATTCGGAGTTGCGATTATATGGCAAACAAAACTTCGAAATTTTAAAATTCGGGGTTATGAAAAAATGTCCAAACGTTTTCTGGATTATGATATTCGGAATATTAAAATTCGAGATTAAGATAGGTAACCGTATAAATCATAAATACATATATTATTTACTAGCTGCGGTTTCACACGCGGCCTGTGGCTCCGCTCCTGTTAGTCTAGTGTAATGATATAATATATCATATTATGTAGCCTATGCCTTCCTCGATAAATGGGCTACCTAACACTGAAAGAATTTTTGAAATCGGACCAGTAGTGCCCGAGATTAGCATGTTTAAACAAACAAACAAACTCTCCAGCTTAATAATATTATAGTATAAATATGAAAGTTATCTAATCAATGATGATTAAAAATAATTTAGATAAAATATGCATAGCATCTTACTGATATATAGTTTGCTGTACAATTTTACATAGAAAAAATAAGCTTGATATAAGCTCAACTGCTGTAAATGTGCTGCTACATATTTATAAAAATTAAAAGGGCAATTACCTGATAATGATTTGCTGAGAATATTCTAGCATAAGGCGACACTGGCTGTTCTTCTAAGGGCAAAGTGGAAGCTTCTTTCATTTCAGTAATAACGCCTCTAGGTGGTGCAACTTCCACTATGGCAGAGCCGCGTAGGCGTCGAACAAGACGCATGGTCACCTGTAACAGACATTATTTGATAAGTACTCAAGCCTAAAGAAATACAACTTTTTGTTTATGCCTATAAAACTCAAATTCAAACATTTATTTATTTGGAGAAGCACTTTTGAATCGTCATTGGCAATAAAGTATTAGAATACAGACTGTTTAAGGAATTTCGTAGAACCTCAATATTTCTGAATTTCAAAATAATGTATGTAAATAAAAAAAACATCATATTATTTTAAAAATAATAAAAAATAATGTTGTGTGGTTTTATGAAACCACGGTAAACGTGAAACTTAGGCACAAAATTATCGTATTTGTACGATAATTATCGTACGGTTCGACCGTCACGCGACATGCGCTACATAGACCAAAAAGTTTGAGACGATGTAATAAAAGTTTCACTTTAAAAACATAAGATTAATGGCAAGCAAGCAAAACATACATAAGAAAATGTTATAATTTTTTATCAATTATACTTACTTCTTCAGGTGTGTCCCATTGCACTAATCTAGTGGGTTTCATATCAGCCACTTGTAAAGTGACAGTGCAAACTGGGCAAGGTGGTGGTTGTTTGTCATGAGTGGCCGAGTAATGCAAAATGCAAGCCCAGCAATAGACATGGCCACAAATACCCACACGGCCAGCCACTGGGTGACCGAGACATATAGGGCATTGCCATTTACCCGCCCTTCTCACTACCTGTAAAATTGAAAGCAAAATAAATATAATAGTTAAAAAAAACTAAAAGCACGCAAATTGTAAAATGGAATAATTTTATCAAATTAGTGTATTGTCATCGGTCCTCAATAAATCTACAAAGTTTGAACGAAATCTGGCCGTTTAAAGTGGGTCAAAATCGCGCCCAAAGAAGTCGGTTACAAACATTCAGGTGAAGCTAATACATATAAAGCGTGTAATATTGAAATAATTGAGAATATTGCACTTTTATAAGTGAAATGATGTAGCGAGTTGACAATATGAATGTAAAAAATTTCATAGATAATTTCATACATAGCTAAATGAAGAATTCTGATAATGGAAATGTTATTAGTTATTACATATGATATTTTGTAGACTAAAATAACTTTAAGGCATTGTAAAATTTAAAGGTTTATCTTTCAATCATAAATGATGAGATGGTATGATGATAACAAATATTTATATACTAACAATTTCCTCAATTTCCTCCCATTTAACAGGTAAGTCAGGGTTTGTCAAATTCTCTTTGAAATCTCCGCCTTGCTTCACAACAAATTGACAACTGAAATTATATATTATTATCAGAAATCACATTTAGTTGATACACCAGAATTCTGAACTACTGTTTAAGCTTTTCTATAAAATAGAATATTAAATAAATATAACTGAATGGAATGTTGGCACTTTTTGGTTGCGGCGTCTTTTATATAATATAATATGAAAATATGAAATAAGAACATCAACTTACTAAGTTCTTAGATAGAGATCATGTTCAAAATGATGATAGAATTTGTTCTGTTGTGGCCTGCGGGGAGGCGGCCCCCTCCGCTCGTTGCTTCCACGAGGGGAATACATGAAGTTTAGCAAATGATTCAAATTTTGCTTTTTGCTTCCTGGCACATACAGTGAACCTAGTTCAGGCTCTTCATCATTCTCTAACCTATAAATCAATAAGGAATAAAGATTACATAACATTTCCCTGCATATACTAAAAACTTAGTCATCATGACTATCAATTAAAATGAATTTTGTAACATTTTGAATTCAATATATTATGTGTTATGAATTAACGATAGACACTTGTATAAATATTCTCACAAATAGGATGTGTGTAAACAACTCAATAAGAAAAATATTTAATACCCGGTGTTCTGCGTTCCACCCACAACAAAGTTATTGCCACCACGTGCGCGGGGCCTTTTGTCAGCAGGACCTCTTCCTCTTTGAGCTGGTATGTTTTTGCGGTAATTTTCATTTTTTGGTGCGTTTCCGGGAGTTTCTCGTTTCTTATTGTTACGTGGCCAAGGTTTGTGTGTCAATTCTAAGGAAATTATCTTGCTATAATTAATCATAATCCTATCAGTCTGACATGAAATAGGGGATGGAATAGAGTTTTTTGTCAACAAAATGAGAATTGAGATTTGTTTTTAATTAATCTTTGCTATTGAAAGCATGCATAAGACACGTACAATTACCATAATAATCATTACCAATATTACATCCAATGACTATTGTATGTAAACATTTCAAACCAAAAATAAAACAAGTTGGTACCTAGGTGTTTTCGACTGCAATAAGTTTTAGCCTAAAATATTAATTTTACCTGCGAGTTGGATGAACGTATTATTTACGTTATTTTATTTTTTACGTTATTTTCTATAATATTCCCAATGACAGCATTTTATTCCTATCATAGAAAAAGTGACATCATGACCTTCTGATATTTACCCGAATTCTTTTTACAGTCGACGGCCGTTGCCCTCGACTGTTGTAAAGAAGAACGATTCAAAGATTTCTTGTCCATTCTGGTATCCTCCAACATCCACAAAAGATACGCGGGGAGCTCCGCAAGGAGACGAAGAAATTACGTTCAGGGCCGACATTTTAAAAGGCCATGTTTATAGTTCAAATCAAAAAGAAATACTCTATTCCTTAACGAAAATGATAACCCAAGGTTACTTTACACAGAAAGGCTTTTACTCACAAAGAAGGGAGTATTTACTACTCCCTTTCGTCGATAACGACGAAATCACAAATTAAAACACTATTTCCCAACTCGCCACTAATATGGCGACCAGCTCAGCAGCCGGCAGCCAAGCAGATAAAGCAAAATGCGCACTTCCTGTCACTTCCTCTGTATATTTTAAAATCTGATTTTATATTTTTGTGGACAAATTCTAAATTCAAGTTTCTTGAAAAAATAAAAATAGATATTTAAAAATAAATAAAACACAAAAATAAAGTTTTGTACAAAAAATTATAAATAAGTCTTAATTATGATAATATATCGGAAATCATCTCAGAGCGTAGAGTGAGAATGAACTATGGTTCATTCTCACTCTACGTCTCAGAGGAAATCATCGTAGACAGAGATCACAGATCTTTATAAAATTAAGTTATTCAAGAGTAAAAACTTAGTAAACATTTTAATTGTTGTATTAAATTCTATTTTTATAACAAAAAGAAATTGGTTTTTAGTTTTAGATTTTATTCAAATTTAAAATATAACGATATTTTGCATACTTTAGTATTTTTCATTCTGATTGTTATTAGACTATGTAATAAAATTTTTAATTATTTATTACTAGATTTCTGCCCGCGGCTTCGCCCGCGTTTGCAAAGGAAAACCCGCATAGTTCCCGTTCCCGTGGGATTTCCGGGATAAAACCTATCCTATGTGTTAATCCAAGTTACCCTCTATATGTGTGCTAAATTTCATTGTAATCGGTTCAGTAGTTTTTACGTGAAAGAGTAACAAACATCCATACATCCATACATCCTTACAAACTTTCGCCTTTATAATATATATTAGATATTAGATATTAGATTTTATGTCCATAATAATTCTAATTATTAATATTAATTTCTAATAAACAATTTTTAATGAGCCGTAAGTTGTTTTGTATAAATTTTATTTAAATTTAATTTAAGCGAAAGCAACATTTACCATACTTCTAAATTTAAATTTTGGTGGGAAACGCCTTTTATTTCTTTGTATCAAAGCACATTAATTTGAAATAGGAGGTAGCTGTTTTACCTGCATCAAATCGTAAAGGTAGAAGAAAAATAATTTTTAGTTATAACAATGATGGAAGAAGTTCAATTACCAATGGAAAAAGCATGCGAGCCTGCTGAAAATGCTCGTCAACCTCAGGTAACTTTTAAATTAAATATTGTAAGTAATACATACTTAATACAAAATCATTGCACATTTCAATTGTTCATGGTTTAATGAAGTTAGTTACTAATTTATTTCTACCTCACATATTAAACGTGTCATATATTGTTATTGCATACCATCTGTACCAACTTTGATCTAAATAAATATTTTCATATACGAAGATGCATTCCGGAAAAGAAAAGGGTAAAAAGAATACTGTAACATTTGAAAACGATTTAGATAACAGTCAAAGTCGAAACGATATTAACAGGTACGAAGTTTTATTTTAATTACATTTATTCTAGAACCAAAATAATGACTTTTCTTTAAAATATGTATAAGGTGCATCGGGGTAAATCCAATAATGTTAAATTAATAAAATAAACTTGGTTAGTGGTTGATTAAAAATATATGGTCGATATATCAAACCTGCATATTATTATCTTCACCCACATTCGCAGTTCCCCCGGTGAACTAGACATTGTATTCAAAATAGCTAGGTCCATAAAATATATTTTTGTTCATTAAGAAATAGGTAGGTAGGTGGGTAGGTAGGAATTGTTTGTTATGGATAACCTAGGAAGGTACCTATTTAACTTACAAAAGTTAAATAGGTACCTTCATAATTATATCCATTTGAAATAAAGAAGTACCTAAGAGAATTTACCAAAATGAAATCAAATGCAATTATAGTTTCATATAACATTCTTCTACACAATATCATATATTGAATGGCTTTTAGAGGGTACAAGGATGTTCTAAGTCAGCCACCAGATAATATTACTCAGCTACAAAAGCTGCAATGGCTACAGAAACGTCGTTCCTCTGGTCTTTGGGCGCAATGCGATACTTGTGACAAATGGCGGTATCTACCTCACATTCTCGATAGATACGAGCTTCCGAAGAAGTGGTATTGTAAAATGAACCCAGGTTAGTAAGAAGTAAGAACTAAGCAATAAGATAATATGAGAAAGTAGCTTTATGCTTGCGGAAAACCCACATAGTTTTCGTAAGTTTTTCGACATAAATCGTATGCTGTCTTTTCTGAAGTCTCATCTTTATATCTAATTTAAATTTTAATCAAAATCAGTTCAGCTGTTTTATAGGCGTGAAGTAGAGACAGCTAGACACAATTACTTTCGCATTTGTAATACAAGTTATGATAGTAGCGATGTGTCATTTATAAAACACTAGAGGTCCGCCCCGGCTTCGCCCGTGGTACATATTTCGCAATAAAAGGTAGCCTATGTCCTTTCTCGGGTATCAAAATATCTCCATACCAAATTTAATGCAAATTGGTTCACTAGTTTAGGCGTGATTGAGTAACAGACAGACAGACAGAGTTACTTTCGCATTTATAATATTAGTACGGATTTATAAATCTACGATATATTATAATTTACACTCGTAGACAAATCTACCACAGCGTCAGCGATTATACCACATTATACTTACAAATTGGAAAAATATTCCGTCCACAGATACAAAAATGTCAGATTGTTCAATCCCCGAGATCCCCATACACTTGCACGACGAAGAAGACCTCATACACAGTGAATACGCGGCTGGCTCGCTGGTGTTGGCGCGGCTGCCCGGCTGGCCCTGGTGGCCCGCTATGGTCGACGATTGTCCCGATACTGAACAATATTATTGGCTAGACGGATTTTCTGATATACCAGTTTGTATACATCTGTGTTCAAATATATTAGTTACTAGCTGCTCTGCGCGGTTTCACCCCCGTAGCTCCTCTCCTGTTGGTGAGGCGTGATGATATATAGCCTATAGCCTTCCTCGATAAATGAGCTTTCTAACACCGAAAAAATTTTTCAAATCGGACCAGTAGTTCCCGAGATTAGCGCGTTCAAACAAACAAACAAACAAACTCTTCAGCTTTATAATATTAGTATAGATATATTTTACCCGTTTTTATTAAATAATTATTCGATTTTTGCAATAACCTAACATATTTTTTCTAAACTATCAAATATATTCCTTCTTACAGACACATTACAATGTTGTGTTCTTCGACACTGATGCAACAAGAGCGTGGTTAGCTCCAAACCAACTCAAACCCTACGGACGAAACAAGAATATTTTAAAAACATCTCTGAAAAAAAATGCCTACAAAAAACGTTTGGAAGTGTCTATAGCGCAGTGCGAAGATGCTGAAAAATTATCGCTCACGGAACGTTTACAGAAATACAGCTTTATAAACCGCTATAAAGGTCCAATTGTTAGTCCCAAAAAAATAAATAAAAAGGATGCCCAAAAGTACCGACGACATCTGAAAAGAAAATATGATGTAGATTTACCACAAGATTTTTTCGAATCGGACGAGGATACTCATATTGAAAATAAAGAGGAAATGATAAAAGAAAACGTCATTATCGTTGGATCAAAGAAAACGATCGACGATAGTAAGAATGACGACACTTCTTTTATTGATGTACAGGCAGATAAAATTAATAAAGATGCCTCGTTGATTGTTCAAGTTGGTACTGATAAAGATGACCAAACTAAGGAAATGACTACCGAAAATCAACTTCAAAACAAAAGTATGATGATTTAATCTCTCTTTTTTTCTGTCATGGGACATAAAATAATAATATATTTCTCATAATTAATTAATATTTTCACAGATTCGACTACTTCACTTCACTTCGAGAACGGGACTCCTGAAGTAGATACTATGTATACTGAAAATAATACTAATTCACCGCACAGTGATGATTTTGATTTTTAATATCTTTAGATATTTTTTTTTTGTTACTTTTTTGCAACTCTTGTCTGTAATAAAAGTATTTATTTTTTTTCCATGTAACCTAAATAAGGTACATTTCATGTACAGATTACCCTTGAAATTTTTATATATTTTTCAGTAACAAAATGATGTTTTTGATTTGAAATTTGTAGGCACTTACTTTGTCTTTGTAACTATTTAATATGATACATAACTACTACTACTAGAATAATATAATGTTTATGAGTAAGAATTCATTTTTATTTATTTGACTATTATTTTGTTTTGATATGTTTAATAATTTTAACCGTGTTCACCATTTCCGTATTAGTTTTTCAATTCTTTAAAAGTTACTCGGTGTTCACAGCTCCTACTGGTCAATTTCTTTTTAAATTAACCATACTCCAATCCACTTGAAGACGAAAAAAAAAATAGCATTATACCTAGTAGGTAGATAGAGTAGGTTATACAGAGTAGTGTTCACAGGCGATGATATTACATGATATACATGTAATATGAAAAATTTTGTGTACATAATATTATGTGTACAGGATAGTCATAACTCATATTAAATGTATGTTTGATGTAAAATTTTTGGATATTTCCCGTTTTATTTTTAAAAAGTTATTGTTAATGTAATTTAATGTCATTTTACTCATTAGGGCAAAGGGCTTTCGATATCAGTATAAAGTTTTTTGATATCTGCAATAGTTACGGAATAATCGCCTGTGCACACTCGATTACACCCTGTATATGAAATGTGTTGACTGTTTAGTGAAACACAATGCTATTTCGATAAATATATAAATAACTAGCGGTCCGCCCCGGCTTCGCCCTTTCTCTACATAAGAACCATCCTCGTACTTCAAGGGATATAATAAAACAAGAATTATCGAAATCTTTTCAGCCGTTCTCAAGTTATGCGCTTACCAACACATTTTGGGATTCATTTTTTATTATAGATATATATGCTAAAATATGCAATAACAAAGATGTAAAATTAGATTATCCTATGATTATCCCATTATCCCATACAAAAAAATATAATTTATTATTGAAGGAATTAATCACAGATAATTAATAGTGGCAACTGGCAAGTTATATTACTTGTGAAGAAATTTATCACTTGTGGCAACACCAAGTTAAATTTCATAAAATCAGGGCACAGTGTGATAAAATAATTATTGATTTTGCTATTAAAATAGCCATAGTTTTATCGGTATAAGGTTTTGAATAATCGCTACAGTTAATAAATTCATTCAAGAGTTTCCCCACGTTGTTTTGGGGCATAACAATGACTACAATATCATTCGCTAAAAGTTTGGTTAACCCAGGTAATTCTATGAGATTAAATTTATTGCACGTATTCCTTACACATTCAGTCATAATTTTTATTCCATATAAACTATTAAATATAAACTATAAACTATTAATCACAACAATAATTTCACTGCTTCTTCTATCTACCTCAAGTATTATGTAAAGTATTGTAACCTCATAAATACATTTTATCAATAGTTATCATATTATATTGAACAATGAATATTAATTCATAAGATAAATGAAAAATATTAATTAAGCATGGAAAAATTAGTCTTAAATGTAATATTAAAACTTTATTTGCAGCTCTTAAAGTCCTCTTAAAGCAGAGCCATTGCTCTAATGTTCGTGTTGCTTCGGTCACACCTGCGCTTTCTCCGCTTAGTATTATATTAAGGAGGAACTATGCAGAGAAGCAGGTTTTTGAAAGGAATAAACCACATTGTAATGTTGGAACCATTGGGCATGTTGATCACGGAAAGACAACACTAACAGCAGCAATCACCAAAGGTAAATTTTAAAAACATAGATTGCACCATATTTTTATAACAAAATGTATTGCTATTTTGATGTTAATTATAATTGTTTCCCAATTTAAACAAAATTTTATTAATATTTTAAGCAGTTGATATTGAATTTTGAAATAAGCATAAATATTTTAAGCTAACCTTGCAATTATCATTCTTCTTTCAGTATTATCAGACCGTAATCTAGCTCAGTCTAAAGGTTATTCCGATATTGACAATGCTCCTGAGGAGAAGGCTCGTGGAATCACAATCAATGTTGCCCATGTCGAATATCAAACAGAACAGAGGCATTATGGGCACACTGACTGTCCTGGTCACGCTGACTACATCAAGGTAAAACAGTTGCTGTTTAATATAAAAATATTTGAAAAGATAACAATTTTCATTGGTTAGAACAGCAAGTATCTGAACATAGTATTTATAAATACATAAACATAATAGATAAGCTTATTTAATAATGTTGTTATCTATTTTATCTAATAAAGTATACTCACATAAAAAAAATTAACAATTTTTTTCTTTATTTCAGAATATGATCACTGGTACAGCACAAATGGATGGCGCGATTCTTGTAGTTGCTGCAACTGATGGTGTGATGCCACAAACAAGGGAACATTTATTGCTTGCCAAACAAATTGGAATCCAACATGTTGTAGTATTCATTAATAAAGTTGATGCTGCTGATCAAGAAATGGTGGAGCTTGTGGAAATGGAAATCCGTGAACTTATGACTGAAATGGGCTATGACGGAGACAAAGTACCTGTTATTAAAGGTCTGTAATCTGTATCTACATTGAAAATACGATAAAACAAAAATTGTTGATTAAGTGTATGTTCACTAATCACATAAAAAAAAATGTTATAAATAGATTTTTTACTGTCAACTTATAGAAACGAGAATGAACTAAATTTTCATTATTGTTTATAGGATCAGCTTTATGTGCCTTGGAAGGAAAGAGTCCAGAGATGGGAGCTGATGCAATTTCTAAACTTCTTGAAGAAGTAGACGCATTTATTCCTACACCAGTTCGTGAGCTTGACAAGCCTTTCCTCATGCCTGTTGAATCAGTACACTCGATTCCTGGACGTGGTACTGTTATTACAGGCCGTTTACATAGAGGTTTGTTGCTTTTAAGTTTTTTATTTTACACTAGCTGTTCCCCGCGGTTTCACCTGCATTGCTCCGCTCCTGTTAGTCTTAGCGTGATGATATATAGCCTATAGCCTTCCTCGATAAATGGGCTATCTAACCTATCTAACCGAAAGAATTTTTCAAATCGGACCAGTAGTTCCTGAGATTAGCGCGTTCAAACAAACAAACTCTTCAGCTTTATATTATTAGTATAGATTTAGAATCTTTGTTCAATAAAAATAAAAAATAAATTCATTATCATTATGCTGAATGTTCCAGTATGTTTTATAAAAAATATCTTTTGTTTCATACAGGTGTGCTCAAAAAGGGTACAGAATGTGAAATAGTTGGACACGGCAAAATTATGAAGACCACTGTAACAGGAGTTGAGATGTTCCACAAGACCTTGGATGAAGCTCAGGCTGGTGATCAGCTTGGTGCTTTAGTACGTGCTATCAAGAGAGAACAGATCAGACGTGGTATGGTTATGGCCAAACCTGGAACTGTCAAGGCCCATGACAACATTGAAGCCGCTGTGTATATATTGAGTAAGGAGGAAGGTGGCCGTGCCAAACCGTTCACTTCGTTCATTCAGCTTCAGATGTTCTCCATGACATGGGATTGCGCTACTCAAGTTACCATTCCTCAAAAGGAAATGGTCATGCCTGGAGAAGATGCAACGTAAGCATATTGATAAATTATTTTGTAATTACAATTGTTTTTAAAATATAAGGAAACCTAATTTGATGACATACATGATAAGATGTAAAACACAAAATTTATTCTCCATAATGCTAAAACTTAAATGAGTTGATTTTAAAAGAATATTTTATATTTTCATTGCATAAACCTATTACAAATCAATCAACGATCATAAAATGTTATTTCAATATTTTTCTTATTTTCCACAGCTTGCAGTTGAGACTTTTGAAGCCAATGGTATGTGAAACAGGACAAAGATTTACTTTGCGTCTTGGAGACATTACTCTAGGAACTGGTGTAATTACAAAGATAAACAAAGATTTATCAGAAGATGAAAGACTCAAACTGTTAGAAGGAAAGAAGGCGAGGGAAAAGGCTGCCGCCAAGAAGTGAATTATATTATAATTATAAGAATAGGAATGTAGTTTATTGTATTGTTCGCATTTAAAAATAAAGAATTGAAAATACTGTTGTTACATTAATTTTAACTCCACCATAAACACAATTTTAGTTGGCACTGGGCACACCAAAATACGACAAATATAATTTACTTTTAAAATCTAAGGATAAATCATACATCATACTTTATTGTTAGGTAATGCCTTCAGCCTTACATAGTTGTTAATTTCAGTCTAGAAAATATGAATCGATCACAAGATTAGCGATGATGTAATAGGTAGTTTGTAGGTATTGGCATTATACATATGAAAATTATAGTTCAATTATATAAGTTTCAATTGCTACCGAGTTTTATATCTTGCATGTTAAATGAGGTATACCTATCTCCACTTTTTAAATATTTGAAATTAAGATAAACCCCATAAAAATCTTGAGTGTGTTCTGTATGATCAGAAAAAAAAAAATAATAAAACGACAAGTATTTTTACAACTTTATTGAAAAAGTATCACCACAATTTTTCAGTGAAATATTGTCATTCATAAACGTAACAAAAAAAAAGGATATTTGAAAAACAAATTTGTTACAATAGATAGATGTACAATCCAATATCATGTAAGTTACATTTTAGAAATTACACATTTGCCATTAATAACTATTTTCACTGTTTACAAATGCAGTACTTAAGACGCTGGCATCACTCTTAGCTTCAATAAAAAGCTCATTTACCTAAGATGTATTTATTAAATTAATACTATAAAATACAATTAAAAAATAGGAAAGAAAAATTTTAAATTATTACAGATCAGGATATAAAGATGACATGTAATGATTACATTGTATGTATGTTAACTGGCTGAGAAATTCAAAAGTTAGATTTTGACGGACTGAAACCTAATGGAATGAATTTGTTAAAAACATAGCATGTACTTGTAAGCCTGCATGCACTTTTAATCACATTTAAAGGGCACTGGGTTTTAAGAATTCTTCATTATTTACAAGTCTTCATCTTCCTCGGGCAATGCAGTGTCCTGTGCCTCCTTGAGATCTTTTTCAATTTGGTTCTGCCATTGTGGGTCCATTGTGACTTCTGGTGGCACAAGAGCGGGCATAGCAACAAATTCTAAGTTACCATCACCAATTAACTTCCTTGCCAGCCAGAGGAAAGGTTTCTCGAAGTTGTAGTTTGACTTTGCAGAGATGTCATAGTACTGTAAAAGAATTTTATTTAGTAATCAGGATCAATCTCAAAAATATTTGCTAAAATCAAGCATGAAAGTGGTTTGAATATAAATGCATATTGTGAAATGTATGAATCATCAAATTTAGAAATCATCAAAATAAGTACCTGTAAGTTCTTTTTCCTGTGGAAAACAATGGTCTTGGCTTTGACTTTTCTGTCCTTGATGTCTACTTTGTTACCACATAATACAATAGGTATGCCTTCACATACTCTGACCAAATCTCTGTGCCAGTTTGGTACATTTTTGTACGTTACTCGAGAGGTTACATCGAACATAATGATAGCACATTGTCCTTGAATATAATAACCGTCTCTGAGTCCTCCAAACTTTTCCTGACCAGCTGTATCCCAAACATTAAATCTAATGGGGCCTCTGTTTGTGTGGAACACTAAAGGATGTACTTCAACACCAAGTGTGGCGACATATCGTTTCTCGAACTCTCCAGTCAAGTGTCTTTTTACAAATGTAGTTTTTCCAGTACCACCATCTCCGACGAGCACGCATTTGAATGTGGGCATATCATCTGCCATTTTTAAAGCTTTTTCTGTGTCTCTTTACCTGTAAATATAAACGTAAAATAAATACAAATGTTAACTCGAAAGCATGACGTATAGACAGAGTTCGTTTCGGTGAATATTATCATTGTTTACTAAAGAGTCGTAAATTCTATTTTGCCAATATAAAACTCATAAAAGAAAGGCAAACTTTATTATAATAGAAATGTAGTATAACTGACAAGTTAAATTTGTTTTAAGTTTTTAATCAAATGGCGCTCATTTATCATCACAGGAATTTAGCTTGATGGTACCGAACAATGGATGAAATAACACTTAAAATACGGTACGTTTCACAAAAATATATAAACAGCACGAAAGAATAACTATCACAGAATTAAACTACAGTATGTGAAAACACTATTTACCAAGATTAACTAAGAAATTTAAGATTTAACTCCGTGGTCTTGAAAGTCGTTACGGCTCACAATGGCGTCACTAGACTAAACGGAAGAATTAACTGACATCGACAGGCGCAATGACAGTAGAAGTCAATAACGGATCTCTTTTCTTTTGAATTTTATTATTATGAGAACAAAAGTTGTATTTAAAAAAATCTAATTTACTTGATATCGGTATAATAAATTTTTTAAAGTTTTTAAATTGATCTTTTATACTATATTGATGAAAATTATTTTAAAGAGTAGTTAAATATATTTCTCCTCGTACTGTTTTACCGACATCCGCAACCCTGACGTCATAATTTCAAGTCAAGTTGCGCCATCTGTAAAATTGTGAAAATTCTCTTCAGTGACGGATGGAAGTTTCGTTCGTTCGTTGTATCGATTTTTTGAGTGAAGTGAACTAGTGTTCGTGTCCTTTAGTTTTGTGACGTTTGTTAAGAAAATATCTGTGAATGGGATTGTGTAATAAGATAAAACCTTTATTTGGTGTGTGATTTTCTGTAAAGGATGACGAAGGACAGGTTAGCGGCGCTACAAGCGGTAAGCCGTGTTTTACTTTGGCAAGTCCTATATAACCAATCGTTTTCTGGTGACCTCGAACTCACAAAGAGCTAGCATTGAATCTATGCACCCCACTGCAGATCGCTTATTAGAAAAGCATTTCTCTAATAAAACGTACAGTTCTACATATTCCTATCAGACAATTTAGTCGCCCCACCCGTAAACCCTTAGCTGAATGAGTCTAATCGGTCTGTAGTTGGAGTGAGACAAGTTGTTGCATTCAATGGTTTTCCCCAAAAACGCCTACTTTGCTGACATCGATCTAAGCCTGAGCCCTGATGTAAAACCTTGCAGTAGTTACTTGCTTGACTCATTAGAAAACATTGGCAATTGGCATGTAACCTCGATAATGGCACAATTATTTGCACATCATTTCTAAGTGGCAAAGAAAATTTTAAGGAACCTTAGATAAGAATAATTGCCATTTTACTGGAATAATGTATTTAGATTGATATTTGGATTTTATTTTTCTAGCACATAACATCAATTCAATTAATTTGTATAGTTTTTGACTAATATTCCTATGTTCAAGTCAGGTAGAGTATTTTATTAGTAACATTTAAACTATGCAAGTTTTGAAATATTCATAATTATGCAAATCTTTGAAACTTGTATTGTTTCGTGAAAAATTTACATCATTCTTTATTATTGTAAAACAATTACAGTAAACTTAAAATTAAAGATAATATGTTTAATGTCAGTGACATCACACTATGATAAGAAGTGGTAAAAAATGACTAATAAATTATACTATCTGTCTTAGGTATTTGCTTGCCAATTTTAGAGTTTATTCAATGTAATTTCTCTTAATATTATTATATCAAAGATGCAAATGCTTATATTTAAAAATATTTATCTCAACACATTCATACAGGCTTGAGATATCTCTTATCAATAAAAAGTAAAAAGAAAATACATTAGACCGTAATGCTGGCTGCCGTATGCTGGTTGCTTTATACTTATTTTCTAAAATATTGATTTATTTCTTAGTATGTCTATGTATGTTTTGTTCTTTATTAATGAAATAGACACAGATTATTTCTTCCGTTGTAAAATGATTTGATAATCTTAAATATTTGACCTATTATTCCCATAAAAACATATAAAAAAAATAATATAATAAATATACCTTTAACTAATGAAAATGGTTATTCACACAAATTACTAGTGCCAATTGGTTATTAGTGATTTCTACGGACATACACACAAACTCAAATAAATCATTGATATTGTAATGTGCATAGGAAAAAAAAAATTTATTGGGAACTATTTATTCCAAATACTTTCTGGGTGTTACATAATGTGTGGTTGGTGTTTAATTATTTAAAGCATACATGACAAAATTTAGTATAATATACTTTAATTTTATTATATATACTAGCGGTCCGCCCCGGCTTCGCCCGTGGTACATATTTACGTTTTCTCTACATAAAAACCATCATCGTACTTCAAGGAATATAATAAAAAAAGAATTATCGAAATCGATTCAGCCGTTCTCGAGTTATGCGCTTACCAACACATTTTGCGATTCATTTTTATATATAAGATAAGAAGAAGAAGAAGAAGAAGATACATTTATAAATTGTATTATGTATGGTTACTTTAACTAGTATAAGATAATCTTCTTCAAAAAATTCATTTTATAAAGATAAATATGTTCCATGATGTATGAGATAATAACAATCTGAACAAATTAACTTTTGAGTT
>CAJQZN010042548.1:0-13299 GCA_907164685.1 Colias eurytheme | reverse complement strand
AGAATAGAAATACATAACAATGGCGAAGTTCGATTCAAAATTAAGCGCCTTTATATCATGATTAATCTTTACAAATCATTTTTTGCCAAGTAATCTTCGAAACCCGACCCTTTAAATCGGAATTGATTAAAAAGCAACCCTAGGAGATGTTTGGAAGACAACAATAGAACGTAATATTATCGGATGAACGAAGCGTACATATCTACAGAATTTCACGCACCCTTAGTAATAATATGAGCAGAGTTTCTTATCTACCCTTGTTCGAATCGCGAAACTTCCAAGGCTCTAAAATCCCGATAAAAGGGTCCACTATATCATATTGGCGCTTTCGATATGGATCCAGTAATATTTCGCACTACTCAAGGGATAATGGCACTTCTTAGGACCTCGAAAGGCGAAATTGATGGACGCTTCTCACGAATCAATGGTTTGCCTGAAAGAATTTCAAAGTAGGGCAAAGGGAGGAATTCCGTTCCACAGTTAAAGTAGTTTTATACGAAAATAAACGCTCCTCTTTCTTTTTAACTTATGAGGATAATTCTGGCATTTTATTACCCTCAAAATAGTTCAAGTAATATTATAATATCTGAATATTTTAGCAGTACACCGCAAACCTTAAAAAATACGTAACTCAATGAGCGAGCTCAACTTAAATAATTATAAACTTTATCTATGCTAGTTTTTGTCACTAATATGAACTAAAGCATTGCTCATGTTTAACTTTAACATAAAATGATAATTATTTTAATTAATTTGAGATTATTATTACGTTTTCAGTATCGAATTTCAGTAGAGAAAACACCGTCACTAGAAGCGTTGTCACATAGAGCTGAAACTTTCATATCTCTGTTTCTTTTAAACAAACCATAAAAAGCTAGCAAAAAGCATGATCTATTAAAAATCAAAGTTGAGTGAATAATCGCTGACGTGTAAATGTAAACAAAACAATGACTCGCGATACCGCCCCCGCCCTCTGTGAGGTCATCGAGGTGCGGTTTCCAGCCTGAATATTTATTATAATAAGCCGATTCAACCACTATTGTCTTAGCCAAAATTTACATCGACTTGAGCAAATGTTTTGTTTCGCTGTCAAGATTTTAAATGAATTTTAGCGAGTATTCTTACAATAGATACGTTGTTTGAGACCCCTGTAACTTCTACCATAGTATAAACTGAGATTTTGTTTGCCCGATACCGTAGGTACCTAGTACCTACAGTATTTCATAAGCTTCAATAAATGGTTATAGTCATTTTTAAAGTAGATATTGTATAAATATTCAACTATATTTCAACTCTGATATTATTTAAAAAAAATATTTATGTTTCAAATTTATTTTAATTTAGTTTGTTTAAAACTTGGGCGTAGGTAGTAATACATACTAATATTATAAATGCGAAAGTAACTCTGTCTGTCTGTCTGTTACTCAATCACGCCTTAACTACTGAACCAATTTGCATGAAATTTGGTATAGAGATATTTTGATACCTGAGAAAGGACATAGGCTACTTTTTACCCCGGGACATAGGATAGGTTTTATCCCGGTAATCCCCCGGGAACGGGAACTATGCGGGTTTTTCTTTGACTGCTCGGGCGAAGCCGCAGGTGGAAAGCTAGTATCATATATTTAACGGCACTAAAATATGACGTTCTTAAATAATTTTCCATTACGAAAAATATATTCCCGAGTTGAAAATATAATTTTCCTGGTTTGCGTGTCGCTACGGACGACAACCACGCGAATATACGTTTTGTTATATTAAAAAAATATATCTTAGTACGATAATATTCTTTACCCCTTTCAGATATGTGTGAAAATTGCTTGCAACGTTTGCACAATCGATGTTATACTGTGTTCTATGTAACTATATCATGGAGTTGCGTGTTTTTCATTGTAATACGATTAACAAAGGCTTAATCCCTTCACAATAGCTGGATTAATCTGGCCTTTGTGTAAACAGAAACGGTTTTATATCAAATGCTACAAAATTCGTTTACACCAATTATATGATACGACAGATTTACCCATTTGCGATTGTATATTTGGAACGGGATTATAAAATTTAATACGTTTTATGTTTAAAGCTTTATTGAAATGATTGGTAGATTATGTGACTAGATTTTATTGTTAAAATGTTGTAAACTAACGATTGATTTTGAAAAAAATAATAAATAAATAGATAAATAATTGAAATTATTTTTTAAACAGTGAATGGACGCTGCTCCAATCATTAAAAGAAAATGTCGTGGTGATACCGATAAGTTGTTGAAAGATGACAATATGGTCACTGGACAGTAAGAACTGAATTTTTCTTGATCATTAATGACCATGTCAACCAAATTAAATTGATATTTTTTACGACGATGCCAACAAAATTAATGTAAAACTGTTTCCATTTAAAGATATTCCATAGTTTCCTATTTATTCTGTCAATAATAGTAATATAACCTGAGGTTGGTAAAAGGATACCAACGACACACATTGACCATTTGCACCCACATCAAATAGTAGCCCATGTTTGTTTAACTTGAACAATAATTGAAAATATTGTTGGAAGTTGATATCGAATAATGGCAGTTCCATGTAAATGTTTGCAGTTAAACTATACCAATATTATACTGAACATAGTTTTTTTTTAATTTTCCTTTTACGAATCTAAACTGTGTAACCAAAAATAATTTCAAAATTATTTCAGCAGTATTACAACAGATAATATAATAATATCTTGTGGCTTCGCCTATGAAAAACGGATAGTACCTATAGTTTCAAATCTTTGTTATTTTACCAGTCCCAAGTGTAAAATTATTAGTTCAGGTGTATGTTTTCAAATGCACAGCCAAAATGAGTCTAGACTTAGTAAAAGATGGTAAAAGTTAGTTACGCGCTTATCACAGCGCCTATTTCCCCGAATGGCCACTTATTGATTTTCATGGCCGGTTTCATCGAATAAAACACGTTTACGTTATAATTAACGGCATAATTTACAACGGTCACGTATCGCGAACATGTTGGTTTAATGAAAATATAATTTGTTTTTTTCACAATACACACGCAACTATAAATAATAATCTTTATTGTTTGATGTTAAAATTACCATAATTCTGGGCGTCGTTATTGAAATAAAGTGTGACTACAAGCCATAAATAGGCATTTGTTTAATTAATTTAGATTCATGAAAACATTTTATAAATAAACTGTATATTAGTGGAAATATAAAGTGGATGAGCCAAATTGTACCTCAACGTTACGTTACAGATCTACGTTAATCGATTTCATTATACTTATTGTATTGTTTTAAATAACATTCAGATTACGACGAATTAAAAACTATATACCTAATATATTTGCTACATCCATAACATCTCCCGTTATAACAAATACAATTGCGAACTTAAACATTCAATAATTCATTCTAAAACAATCTTACGTTATTTTCATATTCACCTTTATCCATTCAGGCTTATAAATTGAAATTTGTAATTTGACCTGCCTTTACTTTTCATCGTAACATCGAGCAAACTTGATTAAAGACCTTACTTGAATAAAATTAAAACACTAATTACGATGTCAGCGCCACCTGTACTAGAAAGAACGTTACGCTAAAAGCTATGAAATTAGTCTAGTCAGCTTAATTAATGGTTTTCATAATGACAATATCAAAAGCTTATGAATATTAAGTTTAATTAAAACTTAATTAAACGTATTGTCATTCGTAATTAAAAGGTGCGATATATTTTTAATAATCGCAAAAAGTAAATGGTTCAAATATATAAATAGCGTGGGACGACCACCCACAAGATGGACAGACGACCTGGTCCGAGTGCCAGGGAGCCGATGGATGCAGGCCGCCGGTGACCAGTCGTGGTGGAAAACCCGGGAGGCCTTTGTCCAGCAGTGGACGTCTCACGGCTGAAACAAGCAAATGGTTCAAATATAATTACTAATTGTGCGTCCCGGCTCTACCTACATTGGCCATGCAATAAAAACTATACCATAATATTTTGACTATACCTACCACTCAGAAATAATGTAGCTTTTTGCTCTATACATTTTCAAAAGCTGGCCGGAACTGGAGCTTATTTGTTACAAATAAACAAATATTCTAAACAGATAAACCAAACAAATATTTTTTGGTTGAACCAAATCGATTAAAATATGGATATTATAACATCCTAAACATTTTAGAAAATCAATTTCAAACACGCGCTTTCTATAAACTCAGAAATTATTAAAGCTGGTTGGTGGGCAAGCAAGATATAAATTTTGAAAATTCGGTCCAGCGGTTATGTATGTGACGGCAGAATAATGAATATCGTTGGGCATTTGGCTGCTATTACGCATTTTTCAAACATATACTGTTGCCATGTTTTATTAAATGTAATATCCATGTTACAGAACGTTATACATTGGTCATCTATTATTCACAAAAATTGTTTTTACAGTATGGATATGACAGAGTTGTGATGAAATATAATAGGGATGCGACAGTCTCGATCTACGAGCTTTATATTTCAGTACAAAATCTATATTACGATGACTCTCTTGAGACAGAATATGAATTTTTCCCTCACTGGATCTATTTTTTGTTCAAGTTTTAAAAGATCTAATCTCTACGTTATAAATATACGAAAGTAATTCTGTCTGTTATCTACGTTTCCACTCTTAAAGCCACTTACATATTTTGATGAGATTTGCAACCGAGATAGATAAAACTCAAATTAAAAACATATTATGAAGATATTATGCTACGTTTTTGAAAAAAAAAACTTTATCAGAGTAAAATAGGGGAAGCAAACTGACAAAGATTATGTATGACTGTCACGCTTGGTCAACATAAAGTGTACCTACGTAAGCGAATCCGCGGGCGAATATCTACTGAGGAATAAAGAACAGAGCTTAGTATGATACTAAATTTACACTTACACTTTTCACTTTACATTAACATTAATAGACCAGTATAAAATCTTAGATGTTATAATATGGGGTAGGAACTAAGTACTTATTCAACAAAAAAACGTCACTTCAAATGTTACTAATGTTAAAAAATGTTACTAATAAATAATAATTTAACAATTAGTCCTCGCATACTTAACGCCTCATCCAGTCAACACCTTAGGATGCAGGAGCTATAAAATGTGTTACAAGTTCCGCGATCAATAAAATTTCCTATTTAGTATGTGCATCTACGATTATAATTTAATAATTTAATGCTAATGCGTCACGTATTGCTACCAAACAATGAGGGTCCGCCGGAAACGCAATTAACTCTGTATTCGACGGAAAAAGGAAATATCAATTCGTCTAAAGAGTACAGGGGAATGGCGGCTTACGGTCAATCTACTCAATTTGTAGCTGGATATGATATGGTGGACGGTAAAGAAATACTGGGGTCATGTTAATTGTGGTAAATAAATCTAGTAGGGTTCTTGTAGATTAGCATGCTACTGTAGAATGTTAAAGAAAATGAAATGTTAGAGCAACCACGATGATCGACAATATATTAGCAAATTTTTTTTATGCATGGTCCAATGCACCCTGTAGTTTTCAATTACAGTATAATATAACAATTATCGTACAACTTCATATATTCTAACATCTCTTCATATATTCTATTTTAACGTCTCTCCTTACTTATTACATACGGTGGCCTGGAAGAGATCGCTACCTAGCGATAAGGCCACCGTTTGTACACATTATTTCGTATTAGCTGTACTTTATGTGTCTCTATTTCTTTTGTGTGTGCAATAAATAATTAAATAAATAAATAAATAAATATTCTGGATACTCAATTTACACAATATAATACAACATTGATAAGGTTAAAATAAATCTGTAAAGCAAAACTCAACCTATAAATAGTCCACTCAGCATCCAATTCCATCATTGGGAATTTTATATTAGATTGTGCTCACCGCTCAATCAGGGTAAATGCGGTCTTGGAATCGGAGCTAGTGACGTATGTTTTACTCGATTTTGCATCTCAATTCACTTCGCTTGCGATATTGGGATTGCAGCTAAGTCTAGACAGTCAATATAGGCTCTTGGTGAACGCGATACCTTAATCTTATTACGTGCTGAGATATCTGTGCTATGCTTAGAGCTATATACGTATTGCTACATAGTCTAACTCTTTATAACATGTTTGTTGTCGTCTAAGCATTTACATTTCTACATCGGGGCATATCTATATAGTTATTTTTTATTTATTTACAATTAATTTTTCTTTATTTAGATTGACTCTGAGAGATTATTTCACGTAAGTAATCACTTTTATCAATCTTGAAATCATGAATAACAGATGAAAAATGTCAAAACATTTTTAGCACACTCTTCATTAAAATAAATCGGACGTTGAAATGAAATATAAACCATCCCTCTCAAACATCCTGCGTCGAGTGATCTCACTAATGACGAAGAACACATTTAAACGCTAAAACGCGTTGTACTCGAGATTTGATAAAATCAAAAAGACATGCATTCCTGTTTGAGTTATTTGTCGTCACATTAGTGTTCTGCAAAAAGTCGGGATACATCAAAGCGCATGACGTGGCGTCTGGAATAACATCCAGAGTGATGCATTTGTGAATTTTATTATGAAACTCGAAACCGAAAGCGATGTTAATCCCTTCCGACATTTTGCAGTACATTGTGTGCTTAATGTAGAGCAGCAATTTGATTACAGTGAATAGCAAGCATTGGAATGAACTCAACGAAAAATTTCAAGATTAATAGCAGTTGAGCATTTAGGATTTGCTTAGGACCTTTGCGTAATGATCCTCATGGAGTTAACATAAGTATGGATACAATGCAGCGCTTATGCATTGTTCCACGCTATAAACTACTAAGTAATCTTGCATTCCTGTTCATTCCTAGTTTATTTATGTCTTAACAAGACATGTCGCTACTTACGTAAACTTAGACGATAATTCAAATATTATTTATAGACTGTAACTAGATTCAATTACTTCTGTTTATCTAGATTTGTTATAACGTAACTTTACCATATAGATAGTATGAATAATTAACTCGTAAAAACCAAAAGCATGAGTGCCATTACTTGTACGCTAGACTGATAAATGACTCTTTGATACCCTACAAAGTGATTTAAAAAAAACGTAGGATACACCTTTTTCAAACATTCATTTGCTTAAAAAATTATGATAGCGAATATTCGCTATTAATATTAATATGATTTTATTTTTTCTCTAGAATGCAAGTTCAAGTGAGTTGTATAGGTACTTATAGAAATAATCATACAAAAATTTTAAATTTCTCAACGCAATCTGCGTAATAAATTACCTATAATTTAGAAGATCTTCAGAAGATAATAATATCTAAAAGTTGTGTTTTATAGCGTATGAATGATTTACATTGAGCGTGTTAATGAATTTCATAGAAATTATATTTAACAAGCATAATATATTATCTTCGCTTACTTCTAATGAGAACTCTGCGTGAGAACAATTTATCTTAGAGTTATCGGAAATCAAAAGCGCTAATGTTAATTTGATGCCAATTTACTAAGCCTATTTATGAATATATACATAATATGTCTGCTTCCTTTATTTGCAATTCCAGTCCTGCCATATCCTTTGCATCGAAAGCTTATTTGTCTTTTCAGGTGACATTCCTGTGGATCTGCGATGATTTAATCCCTATTTGATTGAATTATAGAGTAGACTCTATAGGTATATTTGGCACGTTGTGAGTTTTAATTTATACGTATTTTGTTAAACATACTTTTCTTTTCCAGGTAAATAAACTATTAAACTAGGTAAGTAGAAAAAATAGGATACTGCTGCACTCATAAGTACGAGTATCAGCTGATATATTTGTATTAACTTATGTAGCTAAGATAATTTCCATACATTTATAAACAAAACATCTGTCAATGAATAACATATCCAAGGTTATTTAGCGCTAAACATACGATTTTCCTCAATCTGTATGACTCAGTTCTAGTCAAGCAATCGAAAGATAGCCACGTAAGATGTGACACAATGAGACAAGTAATAATTATATTGTTGTTATTAGTGTTTTGTGTATGTTTGTACGATACTAAGGACTTAGTTGTTGGCACGAGAATAAATAACTTGTTGATTTCGACAGAGAAAGTTGTGTATAAGGGAATACCGTTTATAAGAAGGGATAAGGATTATAACTATACAGATCCTAAGCAGAGGGTTATTAAGGTAATGAGAATAGATTAATATATTGAATATAACAAAAGTAATGCTTATGTTTAAACTGCGTATAAATATAGCCTTGTTCTCTTTAATCTTAGGTTATCAATAAATAACTTAGCTGTACCATTCTAATTATTATCGAATGCACATATTAATACACATAAATATCACAATAAAACAATTTCTACAACTTCATCACGTAGGTCATTTAAAAAACCTAATGACAATGATTCTTGATAAAGATCGATTTATAAATCGCTAAAATTTGATGATTCTTTGCTTAAAAACATTGTGTAGTAAACCCCGTTCTTATTCATTTGTTCTTTGTTAACTTTGTTAACTTCGTTTTGACATAATAATTGAATATTTTAATTTATATTCCAGGGTATCATAGCCCGTGACCTATCGCGGACAGACGCGGAGGTGACGCTGGTCTCCGGCGGGGTCGGCGACACCCACGTCACATTGCATCTGCGGAGCGAGCGGGGGGAGGGACTCAACTACCTCATACTCATCTTTAGTCAGAATAAATGATTAGCCATATAACTTACTAGCTGTGCTCCGCGATTTTACCTGTTGTTTTTAGCGAGATAATAATATATAGCCTTCTTCGATAATAGGGCTATCTAACACCGAAAGAATTTTTCAAATCGGACCACTAGTTCCCGAGATTAGTGCGTTCAAACAAACAAACAAAGCTTATCTTCAGCTTTATAATATTAGTTTAGATATATGTTTCAATTTGGTTTGGAAGGTAACAACCTTCCGAAAACATTCGGCTGTGAATTTGTCGTGATAAATGATGGAAGAATGATAGGAAGGACCAAGAGTACCTATTCGGGCACTGAAATAAATGAAACACAGTAACTTTATAAAATGTTTATTGTTATATAATAGCTTTAACAATTGAGTAAAATGATGGTAATTTGTAAGTTCAATAAAACTGTTCCAAATTACGCATAGAATTGCTTTTACTACCCTATTAATACAATACATACCTACATAATTTAGTCAATTATCATGAGAGTTTTAATGTACGAGTTTCTATGTAGGTATATTTTTTTTTTTTTTTTTTTTTTTTTATTAGAGATTAGGCAAGCATTTGACCATCGCTTCGTCTGATGGAAAGCGATAAGCATGGTCTAGGATGGAGCATGCTGACCTAATATAATATTTAACTGACTTGTCGAAAAAACATTGCTTTATCACGAAAAAGAAACAGAAAAAAGTGCAACCGTACCAAATTTATTCTGCCGCTAATCATCTTAGCCACAACGAAGTCCCCAGTGCAAACATACAAATCAATTTTAGCGAATTGTCAGTGTACAGTGTACACAGGGTGTTCAAACCGAGGGTGAGCTAATGGAGACACACATTAAACCAGGCCGCGTGCAGACAACATTGACAGAACAGGGGGGCCTAATTAGTTTAAGCTTGCGGCCTGGCCGCCGGAGATGTATAGATTGATATAAATTACTGGATCTGATATATTTTTTACGCTTGGGCTGTGAAGTACATTAGCTTTTTTATTCGAAAATGTCTGAATTGGAATTTTGAAACAGACTTTTTTTATTAAGATGCCTTTCAAGTCAATTGCTAATACAGACGATTTTATAATTTATTTGTCAAAGTAACTTACCTACCAGATTTTTTTTAATGACTACAGTTGGATAATATAAATGTAAACTGCTACATAATAAATGGTGAACCTACTGAAGCCAAATGTGTCAAATCCTTCTATGAAAAATTTTCATCAAAAGACTTTTATACGTAACTAGCAGTCCGCCCCAGCTTCGCCCGTGGTACATATTTACGTTTTCTCTACATAAGAACCATCCTCATACTTCAAGGAATATAATAAAAAAAGAATTAACGAAATCGGTTCAGCCGTTCTCAAGTTATGCGCTTACCAACACATTGTGGGATTCATTTTTATATACGTAAAATATTTTATGGTTAAAAAAATACTGCATTATTAATTATATATCTTTGTAAAGTCCAGCGGGGCGCCAGTCGCTGCTCACATTATAGCAAAGGATCAAAAAGCCATCGAATTACCAACTACATACTAACTAATTTAATACTCATTACATTTCCACAATATTAACGCTAATTGATAGTTTGTTTTAATTAACTGCACTTTTAGTTATTTGATTTCACTGATAAATTTCATTACCACAAATGGATGTAATAGTAGACTGTAAATATTAATTAGCCGTTTAAAGAAGATAATAATTTCAATTTTATTTTTTAAATATGTACTTATATCCAATATTATTACCTTACTGCGTCTGGAGTTTGTAAAGCAGATAATAATTTACAATTTATGAAATGTACAAAAAAATCTTCATAAATTTGCATTATCAATTTGGTATGATTAAACAATATTTACCATATTATTTATAACAAGAAAAAGTTTCCGCTGACCTTTTGTAAAAACGTTTTTAATTTAGAGTTTTTACAAAAGCACAAAACACACCATTAACAATTTCAACAAATAAACATACAACATGTCCCACACATACACAACTGTATAAAAATTAACACTATCATAAAATATATCAATATTTACTTCACATTCATGTGAATACTTCAATTAACTTGTAATTGGCACTTAACACTTCCTTTTAAAACTTTCGAAGTTGGGAAAATATTTGAAGTTTTTCAAAGAGTTCTATTTCAATATCTGCACAGATTTTCAAAGTAGAAGTTTAACTTTAAATGGAGTTCTTTAGCGAACATTGGAGCTTCCTTTGCTAAAGAAGAAGTGTAAACTAAAATAAAGTTAGTATATTTTTCTTGTAGTTAAAATCCATTGCAATGTTTTAATTTGACTAATTAGTGCATATTATTATTTAATACTAAGATAAATTATACTATACCTACAGTCCAAACTTATCAATGGGCAGTTTTAAATTTCCTCCTTAGAAATTAATCACCAGACATTTTATACATTACTGTATATTTCGAATTTTAGAGAGTTCAAAAATATAAGCATACATAACCTAAATATATCTTCAGCAATAATTCATACAAATGTACAACGGAACATATTCGCATAATTTATTATTATTTCGCAATTTATAGATCTCGATCCGTAAAAGCTTCACAGCTAATATCCAAAGCATGAAACTATATTTTAGCCGCAGTTAAGCTGTCCAGTTTCTGTGAAGTGAGAATTCGGCACTAATGCAACCACTTCCAGACGCAGACGAATAAATAAAACATATACGCTATGTATGTATTGCACACCGAGTAAGGGTCAGTACACACAATCAGAAATAAATACCTAGCTGTTGTTTATGATATAATTGGTAGGTAGTCGTTGCTTTAGATTTACTTTAATGTATTTCTTTTAAGTGTACTATTATTTATTAATATATTACGTTATTAAGTTTAATATATAATTCAAGACTGATAAAAATATTTCTTATATAATTATGCCTCAATATAAAAATACCTACTCGTCTAATAAAACCAAATCTATGTACTGGTATACAGATTCAGATACGTATACGAAATACATAAAAAATTGTAATTGAAATACACGAACTACATAAAAAGTTGGTATACAGATACGTATATGAAATACATAAAAAAATGTAGTGAAAGATAGAATCGCCTTTTTGAATTGAAATAACATAGAGGCACATGATAAATGCATCGTAAATTTGATAGTCCGATGATTCTTGTTAAGTGTTAGGGGCAGAAATGAAACAACGTCCGACCGGAACAAATATTTATCTTACATAATGTTTACCCCATGTGGGGATCGATCCGATGAGAAATATCTTGCACAGAAATAACTTCTCTTATCAAAATAATTATGAACGGCTACAATAACGTTCCGTCTTCATCGGTTTTGAAAGAGGAAATTTAATAGAGCTTTAATTTTGTGTATTTATGGAAAGAAGTAAAGAGAATGTAGTAAAATGATCAATATAAATGTATTAAGGCAATATGATTTTTATCAATCTTCAAAAAATAATTTTAAACAGTTGCATTCAAAGTTACACAAATTACAAATTTTTCATCATTTCGTTATTTATTTACTACTTAGTCATCGTCGATACATATTAGTTTTAAATACGTATAGTGTTTATTGGAATGCAAAGGTTGCTTATAAACTATTTATTTAGCTCACTTAAACATGATAAAACAAAGCAATATATGAAATCCTCCTTATCTGATCTTGGTTCAAGTTCATTCTGCTGAAAAATTCTCCGAGATGTTGCTCCGTCTGACAGTGAAAAATATAAGTGAGGAAACGGAATAGGTTTAGCTAAATCTTCTAAGATTTTTCAACTAAACAAGATGTTCCAACGTTATTTTATTGTTACATAAAACATACTCAGAAATAGAGCGTATAGAAATGTTTAAACTGTTGAGATAAGCTTCCCTAAAAATAATATTAAAATAACTGTGTATGCGTGGCGGAATTTACGCTATTACGTTTTTTACTTGAACTAAATGTATTCAGGAAACACCTCATTCCATTGAAATGTTACAAAATCACGAATATCATGGAAGGAGTTTAATTTAATTCGTTTCGTTTAATTAGCACATTAACCTTAAAAGCTTTGTTAGAGCCCTTTTTAAGATAAGCCTTTGTAATATTTTGTCACAATTTCCTTAATTCTCTGGATAATATCCAGGTAAAGGAACAAAATTAGAATATTTATACACGAGCATTAACGGTAATGATAAAAAAATTAACGCTCAATTGATGAAATCAAACCAAAATAACAGTAATTTCGTTGCCTGTACGAAAACTTCGTTAATTCCACCGAAAATTGATTTTAGATACGTTCCATTAAAAAGTCATTTCCTTCGTAACAAAAACTACGAAGAAAATTTTCTAATTTGATCCAATCTAAATCCAATTACTTGTAACCGAGGGTTAGCCACGCGAAATGCCGATAGAGATCTAAAACAAACCAAGTTTAGAAGTAATATCCTTACTGCATTATATCAAGACTCACGTGCATTTTTAAATGCACTGTATAATATTTTTTGCGGTACTTGAGAAACATGCAAGCGGTATAGGCTTTTGGTTAATTTGTATTTACTTTGTTGATGTAGAATAAAACTTGATATTTCTCTCTGAATTATTT
>CAJQZN010042547.1:583-22644 GCA_907164685.1 Colias eurytheme | reverse complement strand
TTGCTATTCACAGATATAAATATCTTAATGAATAACAAAATGTGTTGTATCGAAGATGAATGCCATATACAGCAAAGACCGATCCAGATACTATGAATCACGATTAAATAACGTGGTGATACCACCTCCTCGCTTTGTTTCTAACACCATGAGCTCAAGATGAGTGACTTGTGGAGTTGTGAGTAGTAGATGTGGAATGAGCGAGAAATATAGTGTGGGCCGAATGACGCCGAGCGACTCTGTAGCGACGTTCGAACGTGAGGCTATTTAAAACTGTGCGCAAGCCCCCTGGCGCCGAGTCGACAACTAATGATCAGTCCTGCCTTGTCTACCAACGAGTGCAAAGCGACATCGTGAATTGTGTTTACACAAGGACGTTTTTCGTCAGTGTTTGTTTAGTTTCAACAGTTTCCACACTACACAATCGTGAAAATGGCTGACAGTGGTCTCAAGAGGAATATTCCAATTAAGCTAGGAGATTTTTCAGTTATCGACACAGAGTTCTCAAGCATTAGGGAGAGATTTGACGCCGAAATGCGCAAAATGGAAGAAGAAATGAGCAAGTTCAGATCAGAATTGATGAACAGAGAGAGCAACAACTTCTTTAAGAGCACCACAAGGTATTTCCGCTATTTAATTTTATTTCAACTTACTAACCAATAAATTAATCATTCGACGGTAATTTCATTTCTCAATAATTGACTTCGCATACATATATATGGATGAACATGTGTTATAAAGCAGTTAACTCGATTATCTTGAATTCGTTACGCAATTCTTACACGAATATTGGATACTTCATAAGTGGGCGAGTTCATTCTTAAGCTTCCAGTTACCTACATTATTATTCTGCAATAGTAACATTGCTGCTCAAGTTTCCTAAAAGGGAATCTTGAATTAATGAGATAGGGTTTCGCAAGAGTCGCCCACTTGGGACGACCTCGACGACGGTTCCACGAAAGTTGTTATTCAAAAGGCATTATTCGGGATCATTCCGCGGAACGGCATCAACTGCAGACATCTCAGTCGGCTCCATTTAAAGCGTGCAGCGATACGTAAGCCCGACCCGAGATGATGTCATAAATAGAAATAGCGCCGGCCGGCGGTTCCGAACGTGAGCAAATTGTTTATAAAGAATAGGAATGTAAACTGTATGCGTAATGAAGCAGTTTTCACACGGTAATAAAATGAAATTGGCACACGATGAGATCGAAAATCAATGATATTATAGGTACCAAGTATTATACCTATACAAAAAATGTCAAAAGGTTTTTCATTATAAAACCTACCTCATAAAATGGTAAGCATTCACGACGAAAATGGCTTAATATAATATATTAGACAATCAAATATTATCATCAAATTATCATCAAAGCCATAGATATCGATTTTAGGACTGTGGTACAGGGTACTACGGAAACAAGCGGTCCAACTAAATAACAACACATTGGATGGCTGAATAATGATTTGTATATCATAGGTACCCGTACCTGTTACCTAACAGTATTATGTAAACAAATTGCAGGTATCATAAAATAACTAGTTTTACGACAATTTTTATTATAGTTATCCATACTGCGCGAAACCAACTAGGTACCTAGGTAACTTTATGTTGCCGCTGAAATGATGTTTATTCCATACGACCTAGTTGAAATTAATGCGTTCAGGCAGTTGTAGACTTCTGTGTATATTATGTAACATTCAGGCGTCATGTAAAAATGAGGTTGTTGGCAGGTCGCCCCCGAAGGCTAAACAGAAAATATTTCTGAAATTGTTTATAGAATTCATCAAATGCTTTTGAAGTTTTTATCTGGTATAAATTCACAATGCATTCAATAAATATATTAACCTTATATTATCTTATCACAAATAAGTATATTCAATTCTAAAAACCAGGAGTTACTGTGTCTGTGTGTAGTGAAACCTTTTAACTGTCATTAGTCCAATAGGTTTAAATATTGGTGATCTATTTCTATGCTTTATATGCTTAATAATATGCCGATATCCCTTTTAAATTTATGTAATACCATCCTGAAATCTTCGCGCTTTTATAATATTTTATTTACTTTCAATTGTTATGGTTTCAAAAAAACTAACAGAAAATATTGCCTTTTGCATGTCTTACAATTTCGAATCTGTTTCCTCCGGAGGAGTAACGAAGTCTTCAGAGAGGTAAAATGCTGGGTTGTATGTATTGTATATGTACGTATTATAAAACACCTTTGCACTATACTAACGTGAAGGGATTTGTATCTATATTAGTATTAGCAATAATTAGTAATTACACGCCATAGCACAGATTATACGAGTTACCTACCTGCACTTATTTAAGTCGTATAAGAAACACTGGCCTATCGTATGTATTAGCTATGCTGTAAACATGATAATAAACCCACATAAAATACAGTGTATCAAAAATGTTGTAAAAACTCATATCTTAAGTAGATAATTGACCGTGATCGACATCGATATATTGGGATTATATTGGTGAGATCATGTTGTTGACAATAACCTTGTATGTGCACTCGCGGGCGTGACATCAGTTGCCTTGTGTGTTGTCATGATCAATTATAAACACGGAAAAATTATCACTTAGATAATATACCACATACTGTGACCACATAGCTTAGCTTCACAGATCTCTGTGAAGTATTGATATTTGATATTCTGACGTTTGCGAAACCTTCAACATTAATCGGTTTTTGATGACACCTACAGCTACGAACCGAATAAATAATTGAGTACCTAACTACCTATAATAACTTATGTACATCACTAAAATAAATAATTTTGGAGCAATATTTTTAAATAGGCTTAAAAATGATTATTATATTATTATTTCTACCATACTAGGTACTTAGTTACCTGACTTATCGAAGATTGTATTCTTTGAACTGTATATTATGGTTTGGTAAAAAAAAATATCAAGCACTTAGTAGGTACATTATAATAACGTTATCTACCTACATGATGAAAATATTTTACTTACATTACTATTGGTCCGGGAGCCAGCAGCAGATTTTATGACCAAGTTCCTCTCAAGCGGTAATTAGTAAAATGCATCAAAGTATAGTATTATGAAGCCTCGTGAACGTCAGCTGGAGCTCGGTTGGGGGGAAGAGCGGTTGTAGCCTCCCGTATCAGCTGACGGTTTTTCCACCAAGATACAGCCAGCTGACATATTATATATTTATCCACAGTTACATATAAGCTATCATCAGGTAAATTTTTGTTTGAGAGGAAATAACGGAAAATAAATTTTTCTTTAAATTTAACTTTCATGTTCGAGACACCAGCTGACGTAATATAATACACCATGTTGTAACCAGCTGACTATTTTTTTTCGTTGAGATATTGGGTTAGCTACAATTTGACAAATTTTTAGCTGAGAGGAAATGAATGAATGAATGTATTTTTTTCCTATGTGCGTGGGAGGCTACAACCGCTCACCCCCCCAACCGAGCGCCAGCTGACGTTCACGAGGCTTTATAATACTATACTCTCATGCGTCTGACGAATTATCTCTTGAGAGGAAATAGTTAACCAAATTTGCACCTGGCTCCCTAACCATATTTAATTTAGGTAAAAACTAAAAACGTTATTACCATGGACCTAAAAAAAAAAGTTATAACAATCCAATGTCAAAAAAAAACCTGCACGAAAAATAATACGGAAACTTCAGTATATTCCATTTGAGTTTTTCCAACATTTTACATAAAATAATTAACTAAAAAGTAGAAATATATAGTTACGTAGGTACGTAACTTTAATTAAAAATATATACATTACACATTTATCATGTTTATATTACACGTAGTTACCCTTAAAATATTTATTTTAATAAGTATGATTTGCATTATTCATATTCGTACTTGTAAGTTTTTTTTTAATATTCCCATAAACCCAAAGTTATTACAGTTCATTGCTATTTCCCGGTGCCAGCAAAATTGATATTTTTATATAAAAAAAAAAAACCGTTCGTAATCAATACGCGTGATGTTACAGTACAAACATATAATTTAAGGTGATTTATGCGATTAAAAAGCGTGGGCAGTTCGTTATAAATAAACACATATTTGTACACAACAATCAGTACACAGTTCATGTTGTAGTGTTATTAAATGTCTGCCTTTTCCCAAAATGTTGCATGTCGCAATGCATTTATGATTTGAATTTCTTTCTTATCAGATTGTTGCAAATGCAAATAGGTCTGAATAAAAACTTTTACGAATAAAATACCTACGGAGCATTGCCCTGGCGACATGCGAATATAAATAAAAAAAGAATTAAAATTAATTGGTACAAAGGACAGTCGTTAAAGGGAATTCAAATAAAAGTTGAATATATATCACATGAAGTAGATTACTATGTCTTATATTTGGTAAACGAAGGTTATCACCTTCCACTTATCATTTACATAAGGTCACTTTCACTCATTTAGTATTTTATCAATTTAAGTAAACGATTAAAATACCCAAATGCGGTGTTGATATTGTAGTCTCATTGCTATCATGTAGTACCTACATAGTTGATAGTAGTAATTATAATAAGCGCAACAAAGCACAAATTTTACATGGAAACATGTATAGCTAAAATGCTTTATAAATATTTATTCATATGAGTTTTATTTTCCTTTCACCAGCTCTACCACATCTTCACAGCACAGTGACGGCAGACAGTTAGCAGAACCCAGTCATTGGGACAGCTTGAACTCTCCCTTAATCCAAGACGAAGGTGATGGCAAAACTCTGAAACTCCGTTTCGACGTAAGCCAATACACCCCAGAAGAAATTGTCGTGAAAACCGTCGATAACAAATTATTGGTAAGTGCTCGCTTGGAAATCGGTCAATAATAAACCATTTAAATTTATTCATCATTCAAGGCTGGCAATCCATTACATTGTCACTAAATTTCTATTGATATTTGTTTTTTTTTACTACATATTCAAGGTGTAAACAATGCATCGGTATTATTTCGAACGCAGGCAGAATGCCAAAGATCCGCAACATGATGGCTCCTGTGTATTAGTAACGTAATAGCTTTTTCGTAAAGAGTAATAAAGTTTTGGTGATAAAGTTCTCTGAACTGTTTTAAGTAGCTATCTGTTTTAATAGCTATATAGTAATAAATATTTTATCGTAACAGACCAATAAAGTAACGAAGCGGAAAATGATTTTAAAAGGTCATTCTGACGAAGTTTAGAAATGCGCATTTATTAAATGAAATAAACATGTTTCAGGAACAAATTATGTTAGATGATATAAATTGCAACAAATATTAGTATTAATTATTTCTATTGCTTTCCAGGTCCACGCCAAGCACGAAGAGAAGTCAGAAAACAAATCAGTATACAGGGAGTACAACAGAGAGTTCCTACTGCCAAAGGGCACAAACCCCGAGGCCATCAAGTCCTCCCTTTCTCGCGATGGTGTGCTGACCGTGGAGGCGCCTCTGCCGCAGCTCGCTATCACCGACAGGAATATCCCTATCCAGAAGCACTGAGAATCTCATAGCGGTCTACTAGACAGCAGCTATTCCATACTACTGTTAATTAATTATTTATTATAATTCTTTACGTTTACGTTAGGAGTATTGAAGACCTTGAGATATTTATTTTTTTGAATTTTAATCATAATGAATCTCAAAGTTTATTAACGAGTATGTACTAATAAATTTTATTCAATGTTTTTTTTTTAATATTATAGTACATACTGAAATCTGTGGCAGAGGAGAACAGTTGTTATTTGCACTGTTGATATTAATATTTACTTGAGTCGAAGCTTTCACTGTGATTGTTAGAAATTTGTGCATATTGTCATGCATTTCTCTCACTCTATTAGATGTTTCAGTGGTATGAATGAATAAAATGCACTTATTATTTGATGAATTGTTGTTGAGCGGAAACCCATTATTTATGAAACGCATCAAATTAATAAGAGCAAATTACGGCCTAAGACCGCTTGGCACGGAGCTTATAAACGTGTTCAATGTTTTCATGGACATAAATGTATTAAAATAGGTAAATTACTAAAATGCCTTTAACGCTACTTACAAAAGTCCATTCACTTTAACATTAGTCTTAATATAGGCAAGTGTAATGTTATAATGTACCATTTTGCAATACATAGCTTTTTACTGAACACATTTATATTTTAGTACAAAATTGTTACAGAAATTTTAGATGTCAATAAAATAATAAACGAAATATAGTTTGTGTATTATTTCCCATAAATTATTGAACATTAGATATTGGTCTTCGCAAACTCAAAGATGTCATAAATAGGTCGGACTTCCGCCTCAGGAAATGAGTGACTCGATAGGTGGATATTCCATTGTTACGTTGGGCAATAAGAAAAGGAAATTCCAATTATAATGCTCTATTCATGCCGAAATAGGTCTATATCTAAAAAAAATAAAATATATCATCCCACCAAACTTCTTCTACGCATTTCCTACGCAATATTTTTTTCTACATGTTCAAGTAGCCTGTATAATATAGTTCATATAAAAAATGTCAATCACATTACCATTATATTGTATTTTTCGGTCATTAATATTGTTTATATCAACAACATTCTTGTCGGTACAAGGTGATTCAGAGTGCAATAACTTAGAACAATGTAATTTTATAAAATGAGTTGATAAGGCAAAAAAATATTAGCACTTGTTGCTAGATGGAAAATATTTACCTACTATATCAAGATCAAGACAAGACCAAATTCTATTGTTAAAATTATTTCTACATATGCAAAGCTAAGTATGAAGTTGACATAAAACAGAGGTATTGTTTGTTTGGAACAATAGACATGGAAAAGAGGAGGATATTATTTGAGGATTTTTTCTTGAAAATCTATTTTATTTAGCTAAATGTGAAATAAATGACCTCTGTAGTGTCTCTATTGGTACTTTACTACGTTAACAGAGAACATGTTACAATAATATTGTTTATTTTACGTAATTGATAGTAGTAGAGTGCCGTAAGGCATAAAAATGGTCAAACCTCGGAACCCAGGGCCAGTCAATGAATCTGTATATCAAGTATGAGACTGCATTATTAAAACCTCAAATAAAAAAGTTAAAAAAAAAAAATTGACCGATCTCGATTTACAACAATTTTTAACAACAATTTACTGAAAAATGAGAGGCGGAAGGGGGAAAAAGTGTTTATAGTGAAAAATTTAATTTTATTTGTAATAAATTATATGTGCAGAGTAACTTCAATGTTAATTTATTAGATTATCGTAAAAAATAAGTTACAAAAAAAATTTATCATTAACTATACACATTGTTACATCATTGTACATTATTGTCGTCGTCGTCGATCTCGTTGATATAGATTGTAGGTGAAGGATTAGTGCAGCTGTCACCATTGCATTCTAAGCAAGCTGCAGTGCAGTTTAATCCACTTTTCCTGCACCCACAAGATGCTCCACATCCTGTTTTGCATGAGCTTGGTGCTTCTTTTTAGTACCTAGTTTTCCAATCAAAATCAATTGAAGTAGCTGTTCGAAGCTTTTTTTTAGGTGGAGAGCATGCAGATGTGGTGTTCTTTTTTTTAATTAAGAATTAATGCATCCTTTATTAATATATTTTTGTCTGCATACCGAATGCACGTAGACAAAGTCGCGAGTATTTATATACTCAGAAAGTCCATCCCCTCTTTTCGTAGATGCAGCTTTTAATGATGATATGCCTCTAGTGACTTTTATAATATCTCCTAGTTCAGAGCTTAATTCAGAACTAGATCCGATTTTATCACAAATGAGCTTCATCATTGCTTGTAGGTACATCAATACTGGATGGTTCACCCATTGCGACACGTGGCTGCAACAACAAATATTAGTAATATTAATAACTAACTTTTACATAATTAATGATTTATATTATTAAATTCTACTATTTTATTCTAACTTTTAACATCGATTTATTACAAAATATTTATAACTGTTTTCAAAAGCATGTAATATAAATGAAAAACAAATACTTACAATTTATGCCACTATTTTCAAAGTTTTTAAAACTCAGTAATGTTCAGTAATTAACTTTTATCACACTCACTGCACAATAATATAAACATTAATTTTTAATAAACAAAAATCTTATATATAAAAATGAATCGCAAAATGTGTTGGTAAGCGCATAACTCAAGAATGGCTGAACCGATTTCGATAATTATTTTTTTATTATATTCCTTGAAGTACGAGGATGGTTCTTATGTAGAGAAAAAGTAAATATGTACCACGGGCGAAGCCGGGGCGGACCGCTAGTATGTATATAAAAATGAATCGCAAAATGTGTTGGTAAGCGCATAACTCGAGAACGGCTGAACCGATTTCGATAATTCTTTTTTTATTATATTCCTTGAAGTACGAGGATGGTGCTTATGTAGAGAAAACGTAAATATTATGTACCACGGGCGAAGCCGGGGCGGACCGCTAGTTTTGTTTATAATAATTTTTAAAAAATTGAGAGCGCGAAAAAATTTTTTTTTAACATTTTTCTATATACTATTAAAAACATATTTTCAAGGTTTATATTAAGATTCATTGACTGGCCCTGGATTCCGAGGTATAAACCTTACGGCGCTCCACTATAGTATTGTGCCCGTGGTGTAGAGCAATAAAAACTGAAGTACCTACATAGAAGTAATGAATAATTAATCGGCAGGTATGGTTGATACTTGTTTATTTAATTGAAATGTATTGTGTATACGCTGCTTCAACTGTTCCAAGGTTATGAAGGTGGTATACGGGCATGTATGTGTTTATATACTTATGTATATATGTAAAGTATAGCGGAAGCTAATAGGTATGACCGTATTGTGAAAATAATTTGACAAAGATTTCGTTGTCCACTTTTTTGGTGTTATACTTTTAAATTATTAAAACATTCGGTTACTTTTATTATTTTTGTTGCTCACTACTCATGTCTGTTAATTAGGATTTGACTCAGAGTTATGAATCAGCTTTGGTAAATGCAAACCATTCTAAGTGTCATCAATTAATTACGTCAGCTGTTATACTTTAAACTCCATTGTCGCTAATTGGTTTGAGTCTAAGATAAATTAGTTAATTCAGATAAAAATATTTTAATTCAAACACTAATTTGCATTGGGTTACATAATAGTGTTAGTTTTGGTCAATTATTTATTTTTTAAATTTGAGAAGACAAAAAATGCAGATGTTTTCATAAGGCTATAAATATCCGGCGTATGAGCATCTGCTACGTGATTATAATAAAGTACTGATTTCATAAATGGAACAGAGCACTTACAAAACGTCGGATTTCCGAACCACATAAAACGGAGCACAAACATAGTAAGAAATTTATGTTTATTTTTGTGTATTTTGACAAAAATGAGTCAGTTTTATTATTCTTATATAAATAGCATTAGAATTAGATTGTTTTGGTTGTTATTGTAGAATAGACACATATTCATTTGTGTTAAAAAAAAAGTATTTGTATAGGTAACAATGCAAGAATCATTTATCATCAATTGACAAAATCTATTTATGGTCAAATAATACCAAAATCACCTTAAATTTTGGTATTATCACGGAATTATAAAAATTTACAACATAGTGCGCCACATTACCAGACAGCGATGTTTGATAGTAAGTACATACAGTAAATTATAAATTTTGAGCCGGAGTTCCAGACGCGATAATGAAGTAAGTTGAATAAAACAACTAATAAATAATAATAGTCCATTAGTCACGCGTCATAAATATCGTTCATAATAATTTACAAAATCTTAAATCTATTTGTCACATAAAGCAGTCAGCCCACTTGAGCTTTATGACTGTTTGCAACAAATTGCGAACTATGGCTTCCTATTAATTACACTTGCGGTGCATTCTCTTCGCTGCCAAATGGGTTTCAACTCTACATATACATGTACTCATATATGTTAAGGCCAGTGGTTATGAAATTTTCAGGTCATAATTTCCAATGTTGCGAAGTAGGTTAGTATTGCTTACATCATCGTGATGCATCGCTTTGCCGTCGCCCTGAATAAGTCGGTTATTTAGGCAATTGACGAAAATAGATGAGACTCATTCATACGAAACTGTATGCAAGAGAACGAGCAGTTAACATTTTTATGCTTCCTACGTTCGCTTTTATTATACATTATGGTATTTATACGTTATACCTACTTATGTTCCTAGTAAGGGGACATAAACGCTGTTTGATTGTGCAATATTTTAAATTAAAGACGTAAATAATCTTTGAAATCGTTAAATGTGTATTAACCGTTACGTGTTAAAAACAATATAATATACAACATACAAATACTTATTTCCTTAAAAAACTGGTAACATAGGTTCTCGCATGATATGCGAGGAAACCCAATGAGCAGATAACAACAGCATCAGTCAGGTATCCCATAGCCAATTCTTTGGTTGACTTTTCTTTTATTAGGTCGGCGGGTTTCGGATTGTTTTTGCTTATCTGTGAAAGAAATATCGTCATCATTAAAAAAATATATGAAATTCATATTATACTTAGTGGTAGGTATAAATTACGGTAGTCCTAAGATAATTGAAATAAATTTGTGAAACTGTCAAAGATAAATATAATTCTAAATAGATTTACCTGTAATTCATAGCCTAAGCATTACATATTATATAACATTCCACTTAAATGATCATAACTCATTTTTGTTTAAGGAGAAAAGCCATGGTCAAATGTAAATTTCAATTGAACTTGCTATTACTGCATTCAATAATGACGTCATAAATTAATTAAAATTTCCTATATAACAACGTATTGACAAGGACAAATGTTTAATTTTGAATGCTTCTAGAATTATAAGAATGTAATTTTATTAATAAAATTTACAGTATTTAAATATATTTTGGATTACATATAAATAAACTATGTTAGCTACTAAATATTTTACGTAATGTTTAACGGTTCTTATATTCGGATTCCTATTTGTATTTAAACAATGTTTTCATTTTATATTTGGCATAATAGTTGGGATGTCCCTACGCAATGCATTAATAAGTTGTTGGCACCAGTGTAAATTCTAAATCATTGATTCGTTCAACTTGTATTGATGCCAATTTGTTTGCCAAATTACGCATCGGATAATGTAGGCTGACCGCCCATTGACCACGACGTGGGCGATTTTAAGCATTTTATATTATCCGCTCTATAATTTGTGAATTACGATGCTATGTAATTATGACGTAAAGAACAAGCCACTGGGTTATGAGGATGTTAGCATTCGTTCACGAGAAATTACCAATAAGTGATGGTAATCTAAATACATGATCATTATCCAACTAAATGGATGTCTTAAATATTGTAAACACATTAATCATTATAATCCTAATTTGTTACAGTCCACTCTTTAAACTAATAGGGCATTAATTTTACTATACAAATAGAAAACAAGGGTTGAGTAGGTTTCGATTTTTGCGTTTAGTTAAACGCACTAATAGTTCCTGCGTAATTGAATCAGCTTCTATTTATGGCGCTATTGAGAAGATCAAATAATCTTATAAAGATTAAATAAGCTTAGTCGAATACGAACATAAAGTTAACAAAAATAATTGCTAAGTAATATTTGTTTGAAATGTTAATAACAAAAATGTTAAATATTAAATACTTAAAGTATACTTATCAATCTGTTATCCTAATTTTAACATAACGCAAAAATCGAAACCTACGCAACCCTTGTTTTCTATTTGTATCGTAAATTAATTTAAACAATACCTAGTCGTAGAATATATCGGTATATTGGACTACAATGACAATATAAAATACAATACATAACAATAAAATATTTATATAGTTACAATATACGATAAAGCAATTGTTCTATGTAATACACTACTGTAAGTAATTTTAATCTTGCTAATAAAAAGAATAATAAAAAGAATTTTCATTTTCATATGCAAACATGACAAGCATAAAAATCTATTGTTATGGCACTTTGTATAATGGTGCACATCTTTTGACTGTGATAAATATGATAACATGCATCATTCCTTTTAGGGTGCACTCACACACATCAGTCACCGTCACGGCACGTCACCGGACAGGATTAAAAAAAAATATGTATCAATAGTTCTAGTATGACTCTGTTCCCACACGACAGTCGCCGGCACGAAATCTATCAGTGACGTCACCGGTCAGGCACGTCAAATAATCTTTCCATACATGTATCATACTTTTATCCCCACTCACCCGGTGCCGTCACGTCTCAGTTCAGTCAGCGTCGTGCTACCGTCAATTGCTACATGTTCTCTAGCGTGACACACGTCTAATCACTGACTAACCTGATGTATGTGTTCAATGATTCAGTCAAACCGGCGACGTGACTGACGGACAACATGACGGTGACTGGTGTTTGTGGATACGTACACGAACCGTCACCGATCAGTCATCGGTGACTTGACGGTGACTGATGTGTGTGAGTGCACCCTTATACGCCAATCTCGTTGATTAATTGTATATTATGTGTATCATATTATAATCGTTACTAATTTGTCCTAACATGCCTATTGAAGCATCACAGTGCCAGTTGATCTTCTTTGACCCATACTAGTTTTACCGCTAATTATATTGTGAAACTTGTATGCATCTTAATTTCTGTATATTCAGTCAATGCAGAAATTGTTGTATATGTAACTCGAGTCAATTTCTTCAAAGATAAATAAGGAAATTAATATTTTTCCAAATCATTTATCTTCTTCCAAAGGTTTCAGTAACTAGTTTTAGTAAGTTTCGCTTTCCTAAGCGAAACTAGAAATTAACTAATGGCATTATAGAATCAATACTAGTACAACATATTATGCATCAACCAAATTGAGATGTGTGGGATGTGGGAAATAATAGATAAATATTGAACAGCTCTCAAATATGTACTAGATAACTAGATCTATATAAATAAAAATAATTTGCAAAATGTGTTGCTAAGCGTAATGGCCGAGAACAGCTTGACAAATCAGGGTATTTTTTACGTTTTTTCTTTAGGCACAAGGATGATTCTCAAGACGAGAAAAAACGTAAAAGTGGCAATAGGGCAGAACTATGTCTGCCAGTGCAGCTAGTATGATATAATTTTGATTGTCTTACCTTAGTGTGAATGCTTTTCATAAAATTAATTTCCCTTCTAATACAATTAATGTTGGCCAACAGCTTCTTAGCGGCAGTCTGCATTTTGTTTATAATTGGTGAATCTGGTGGCTCAAACTTTATTTGATTGTGTATTTTACAATAGTCTCTCATAAGATATTGTATAGTTGATTCCAATATGTATAATTGTTGCAAATGACTTCCTAAAGTTGCCAGACAATCTTGGAGGCTGAGAAGATAAATTTATATAAATATATAAACAAAATATTTATGATGATACTAATGGTCCAGTTTACTATCATCGTTCATCAATTAGTTATCCTATTACTAAAAACTTCACATTTTGAATACATGCATTTTTCATTAATCAGTAAATTACATTTTTGTTCTTCAAAAAACTGTTATTTCATAAGGTCAATATGGTTTAACAAAATGAAATTAATATTTTTGCAATCAACAATTTCATTTAAAATGATCGTACTATTCAATTAAACATTTGATTAAGTTTAATAAATACCTGTAGTTGTCACTTTTCTGAATATGTAGTCCTGCTACTGTATTCAACTTCCATCCTTTCACATGAAATGAGCGAATACCATGTTTGAGCCTTTGTCTTTCAAAAGGCATTTCTATCCCTAATTTGATCATATCATTTTCTTCTAGTAGAAGGAAGGTCTTTAAATCCACATTATTTTGCAGCATTAAACTGTGTAATCTTTCACAATTCATTCCATATAAAAGATGCCTTATTTCACTGGTGTACTTTGGTCTGAAAGAATCAAACATATTAGTTAATAAGTATACTGATTTACATTTACATTAAAATAAAATAAAAATGTTGTTAGATGCTTAACGCAATTAAGCAAATTAAATTAATTAAATACATTAAGCAAAATAAAAGTAAAACAATTTCATATTTTCTAAATCTAAATCAAAAACAGGTTGATTAAAACATTAAGTTCAGAGACCTCATTCTAAAATCGTAAAAGTTATGTATTTTTATCTTTCATATCTCATTTCTTATTCAATATTTTCTTCATTACAAATTTGAAATTATTATGAAAATGTTAACATTTCGGTCGGCTTTGCCCGTGGTACATATATTTCACAATAAAAGGTAGCCTTTGTTCTTTCTCAGGGTCTAAAGATTATCTGTGCCAAATTTCATCAAAATCGATCCAGTAGTTTATGCATGAACACCATACATACATACATACAAACCTTTCCTCTTTATAATATTAGTATAGATAAAAGGAAATGATTACCTATCATCACTTATTAAGCCTGGGTAATAATCCTGCCATGTGGCCAAATCTGATACCTCAGTACCCAACAAATCTTCATCACTGTTATCGAGTTTCAAATGCTGATTGAGTATTTCTATAATCTGTGGATATTCATGAGATTGTGCTATGTCCAATACAGTTCTACCTTGCATGTCTACTTCTGTTAATCTTGCCCCTTTTGATATGAGAATCTCCAAAATCTTTGGTTGATTATGATGCACAGCCCAAAATAATGCCTGAAAATATTAAATATCTAATATTATAGATATGAAATACAAATGCACTGTCAAGATGAGAATTTAAAAGAAATGAAAAATATAGAAATAGAGGAGAGTGAAGGAAATACAAATAAGTAAAAAATAATTTCCTACATAATGTCACTGTCCACACAGCACTATAGATGTGGTCTAGATTAACCAATTTTAAACAAAATTAAATGCATTTTGTTTTGAAATTATATGTAATACACTTATTGCTAGTTGGATTTGCAAAGGGTTATTAAATTTACACATAAAAAATGATATTAATAATTAATAAAATAATTTTCTAATCTATGCATAAGCTCTGTTTTTCAATAGCAGCTCTCATTGCAAAGGCAATAATAATAACTTTTACGAGTTCATTTTGAAATTGTTTATAAAAACTTTTAAAATATAATTAACTTACAGTCCACCCTTGTCTATCCCTCATTTCAATGTTAACATTTTTGCTCAATATCAGTTCCACAACAGATGCACGGCCGCTGCTAACAGCCCTCATGAGTGGTGTTTGTCCATACTTATCGCCAATGTTCAGGAGACAGTCATGGTCCGAGAGACTACTAACTATGTCATGTATTATATCATCACTGCCGCTGTTATTTGAACAAGCTGCCATCACTGGTGTCATTGAGTCTGTGAAGTCAAATTTTTAACAGTTCATAAAAATATAGATAAATTCCTGTAGGGGAAAAATGATAAAGTTCATAATAAATGATCTTGATTATATTTAGAAACCTGTTGCCGTTGCATTAATGTAAAATTTAAATAAATTACAAGCAGCACTAGGGAAGCCTTTTATTTTTAAATGTAAGAATGAAAAAAAAATGTTAATCTACATTGGTAGTTTTATCTGCCGCTAGCTTTCTGTGCGCAGCATTGCCCATTTTATACACAGGGACAGACAGACAGATACAGCAACTTAGTTTTATACTATGTACGTAGTAACAATTCTTCTTACCTGCATGTAAATTGGGATCTGCTCCCTTTTCCAAGAGAAACTCCACTATCTTTTTTTGAGCATGAAAACAGGCGTGCATAAGAGCAGTCCACCCACTTTCAAGCTTAAAATTTGCATCATTATTCAGATCTGAAATTGGTTATGTTAATATGTATTAGGCTTGAAAATATAAATAAAATCACTGAAATTAAAATCTTTACTTCAAAAACACTTACCTAGAGCAACAATTTTTTCTATCTCCTTGAGATTTCCATTTATAACAGCATCTTGTAATCGATTTTCAACCTTCTTCCGAGAATTTTCATAATTATTAGAAAACGTATACTTTTTTCTCTGTAAGATTATAATTTTACTAGATAAGTAAGTAAGTAATAAAAATCCAGAAGCCAAATATATAAATGCTTAATAGGATAACGTGTCGCAAGCTATTGTACAAATTTCACAAAAAAGGACTTTATTTGTTTTTTATTTTAAGCAAATAAAACAAATTACCGGCGTTTCATAAAATCCATACTCATCATCACTGTTTGATTCTTCATCAGAGAGACCCGCTGGTCGAAACATATTTGTGTTATAGATGTTTAGTCGTAAAACTGTTTATTGTAAATTATGAACTAGAATATTACTAATTATGAATTAATGGTACACATAACGAATCAAATTTAAAAATATATGTATTTCGCAAAATTTGAAGTGTACAAAGTACAAAAACACGAAACATTGACAGGTGGCACTGACGTATTGTGTCAACCGTCATGCTTAAACTTCACGGTTTTCGAGGTCGAATTCTTAAAATTTTGACTACTGTGGATATTGTTACTTAAATCGCTTGTAAAAATTTATTTATTCGCTTTTCTTTGGAAAAAAATGCAATAGTCTTTGGTGCAAATGTTTAATGTGCAATTATGAATTGTCCGTATTTAAGCAAAAAGGAACCACCCAGCAAAAACGCACTTCTGAGATATCAAAGGATTTACAAAAACATTTGCAGCTCTGTCAGATGAAGTAAAATTAAAATTTATTTTATTTAAATTCATTGATAAATTACTTATTTAAGTATGTGTATATAAATTTGCTCTGAATATTCTTAAACTTTCTAGATAATTAAGAAAATGTGCATGTGGTTCTTTTTAACATTTATCAATTGATAGGTTTTCTCTTATACAAAAAGGAACCACATCCCAGGGATTTAATGATATAAATGAAACTATGTATTTATAATATCGTAATTAAAGCTTTAATTAATAAAATATATAAAATAATACTTATATAGGACGTTTATTCGACGTTATCATCAAATTGGATTTCGAAATCCACCGTGTCTAGTCCATCTATGTGGTCTTCTATTGCATCATCACTAATGAGACCGTTATAAAAACTGTGCATCTTGTGGAATGAGATGAAGAAGATGCTAGAAGGTGAAGAAGCTTCTCCAGAGGCAGCGACGTATATAAGGTTCTTCGTTATCTTCTGTAATAAAAAGAAAAAAGCTTTAAATCAAAACAATAAAGCCGCGTGGCTTTTATACGTAGGTAGGTATATGCGACAGCAAAATATTATTAGTTCTTATAAAGCCGTGTCCCTACTAGACGTCTAAGTATGTTGTATGTAGGTACATGCGCCATGTACAAAAAACTGGCTAAGTGCGAGTCGGACTCGCGCAACGAAGAGTTCCGTACCATTATCTATAAAAACGGCAAAAAAATCACGGCTTATTGTATGGGAGCTTCTTAAATATTTATTAAGCTATTGCATAGCTTCTATCGCGGGCCTTGAGCGCGGGGACCGAATCGAGAAATTCCGTAACGAAAAAACCTCACTCCGACGGGCTCGGAGGTGTGGCTTGAAGGCATGCTATGCAATAGCTTTACCGCGGCAGTCCCCGAGTGCCACACGTCTTTTTTTATTCTGTTTTTTAGTATTTGTTGTAGGGATGTAACGATACATGATTTTGCCGATACGATACCGATACCGATATTTGTAGTAATGTATCGGCGATACCGATACCGATACCGATATCGATGGCTTGGTAGAAAAATAAATAGTGCATAAAAAGTTACCAACATTTAACAGAGAAAACTGTTAATCGTATTCTTTTAAATAAAAATGCCAAATCAAAAAACAACAAAACCATTTATTTTAGTATTATTATTTTACAAAGTCAGTTAAACTTTAAGTAATACACATACAATCAGTACCTAATAAAAGTTTACTATTGGTAGAGTTTTTTCAGAAAATAAAGTGCGCACGCGCGGGCGGCCTCCCGCATCGTTCATTGGGCGCGGGTTTTTGAATTTTTTGATATCAAAAAAATTGGTTGTTTGTAAAGTAGGTTTACGATCGAGATGTTTACGTGATAACATAATGCAGTGGCAGCGCTCGAGATGAAACGGGAGATCGGTCCGTCTCTCTCTCGTTATACCTGCGATCGCGCTCGTGAGGTTTTGGTGTGACACAAGTTTATGTACATGTCACCCGACTAAAACGATTTTAAAAACGTTATCACGTTAAAAATTAAAAAAAAATTCAAAATTATTTATTTCTTTCCTTCACATAAACAAATTTGTGATTGGAACACTCCTAGTAAGCAAATAAAATGCTTGTGTCAGGAGGTTCCGCTCTTCCTTAACACTATTACAGAAACAGAAATAAAACAATATGAATGAATACAATGAAAAAACATAAAAGAAAAGAAAGAATTTAATAAAAAAATATCGGTATCGGTTGATTTATTATCGGCGATACCGATATATCGGCTTGCCGATTATATCGGCCGATATATCGGTATCGGTATCGGTATCGTTACATCCCTAATTTGTTGTTACAGCGGCATCAGAAATACATCTAAACGTATTTTACCAAAATAGTAGGTAGGTACCTAGATCATCGACAGTTATTTTTAAAACAGGGTTTAGACTTTAGTAGTTTCATCTCACAATGACAGATGAATCGTAACAAAACGACTCTTAATTCGACTCGCCTTCGTGAACAACGACATTGTCGTTAAAATACGTAAATCCACAGAGGATTCCTCTTGTGCTTACTTAATGAACTATCTTCTTAAAATCACACCACAATCGGGAATGAATCAAAAGTGGATAAAGCGTACCTGCATCTCAGATTCAATAAGTACTTAAATGCATTAAATAAAACTACTTATAGTACGACATAAAAGAGATGAAATTAATTATTTTGGAACTAATTCGTTTTTCATTACCTGGCAACCCTGAATTGGCAATGTAGCTGTCAAGTTGAATAAAAATTTGTTGTTTTTTTCGTGAAGTGGAGAATTATTGAGATAAAATTGTTATTTAGAACAAGAAATTTAAATAAAAAAGGAGACATCATGAAAAAGGTTAAACGTAGCGGTGTCCGTGATGTGGTGTATAAAGTTTTTATTCGGTGTTTGTCCGAATTTCAAGCTGGAAATTTATTGACTGATTTGGAAAACATTTACAAACGTACAGCAGAATATACCGGTGAGATTCCATTTATTTTTGCTCAGTACTACGTAAAATAGAATATTCCATTAGTGACGAGTGTTTAATGTATGTATGTATGGCGATTATTACGTTTTCGCAATTTAATTTGAGGTTATTTGTATGTAAACAAAAACTAGTTTTTATAGTGCGACCAGCACAATTTGAGTCAAGAAGTTATATCCAATCCAACCAGCCTCAAATAAAGTACCTAGTTTAGATTTTACTACATAGTATAGTGATAACTGTTTTCATACAGCTATCTATCTATTAATCAATAAAACTATAAGAAAAAAAAATCATATTTACTGTATCATATTTACAGATACTGAAGATGCCCCGTACCCTCTTGCCAGTACTTCGAAACAGAGTGATGATCAGTCCTTTGAAGGAGTAGAATATTTAGATTTTGATGAATTATATTAATGTACAAAATTTATCTACAAAAAAAATAAAAATATGTGGTTTTCAAATCGCCTTGTTTTTTTCTACCCGACGGACCCAGAAAGAGGGTAATGTGTTTGAGCTGCATGTATGCTTGTTTGTTTGTATGTTTGATTCTATGTGCGCCTCTACAGTCTAAGCACTTGATCGATTTTTATAAAATAACTAATTCCAAATACATTTAAGTAAAATTTGACCTAGGTAGGTCAATTAAAATACTAATGTATTTTTGTCTTAAATTTACACTATTGCTACAATGAAACAATTATAACGGTTTAAATCGCGGTATTTATTTTAGATTATAATATATATAGATTTTTGGATTTTTATTCTATAGTATCAAGATCGCTTGCGTCGCAGTATCAGTGTTGCTATATGAGCGACGGTGGCGCCCTCATTTATTTTCATCTCTTTTGTGTCGCACTGTACCCGTTGTATCTTCATTATTATCTTCGGTGTTCGTCTCCAATGCTTTTCTTACCCATTGCTTGCTTATTTATTTATTACTAAACATTTTCACATTTAATTTTAAAGGTAATTAACAAAAACTTATTTAACGTAACGTAATTAACAAAAATAGAACTTACTTCGCGGAGGAAAAAAACACCGTCACGTATTCGAACTACTTCGCTGAATGTCACCTATATTGACAGATGTTCGACGTTTTACTTAAAAAATTGGAGTTTTGCACTTTGAGCTATTTAAGTAATGAAATACGTTGTTTAAAGATGAGAAGCATTGTAACAAGTCAAGGCATTTGGTTCCATATAGCGATGATGGGTTTCAGAATGTTTTACAATATTTATTTATGCATAATAGAACCGAATGCTTGTGGTTTTATTTTGCAATAAAAAATTACAATTAAATTATGTATTTATTTTACGCATAACCATACCACAGAAACCTGGTTCCATTTTGTGTATTAAAAATAATTGTTATTAATAGAAATATGTGTAATGTATAATGGTACCAAGTAGGTGTGGATCTGTTTTGTATAAAATGACATGATAGTAATATCGTTTATTTGTTTGAACAAAGCAGTCCCGTGGGGCTGTGGTTCGGTTTTGCTTAATATGTATTATTCGTTGTTGCTGGTGGTTCCTTTCTGCTTTTAGTATACCTTGTTTCCAACGTAAAAATCATGTGGTTCTTGTTTGTATAAGAATTTAGACCACTTTTGAATGAGTATTCTTCAATAAAAGTAAAAAACGAAATTTGTCGAGTGGTTCCATTTTGCATAAATACGGACAATTATAATCCTAAATTATAATATTTGATATTATTATCGGATAACATTGAAAAATAAAATATGTCAATGTCGTGGCCATATCGTAGATTTGCTCATTTCATGAAATGGTCGTATTGACTATTGCATGAAATGGTTGAATGTCTATTGGCCAAATTATGATGTGGTTTGAGCAGATCAATGATAAGAAATCGTTTCTCGATAAGAGCAACTAAATGCGCGGTCTTTTCATGAAATGATCAAATCATAAAGTAGTTACATTAATTATTGGTAGAAGCGCTGCAAGCGCTGTGTTTATGTGTGAAGATGGCGGCCGCTGGCGTAAATTTTATTATTCGATAGCAACGAATTTACGACGAAGAGGTTCGAGTACTATGGAAACTGCGGATATCTTATATTCAATAAAGAATGCGTCTAAAAGCCTATAACTATATTTATATATCCTACTATAGATATTATTATAATTGTTTCTTTTATAAAAAGCGATTCGCTACTGGCACTCGCCGGCCGCTGACGCGGCACGCTCGCTTTGCTCGCGTGCGTTGTTTATCAAAGTCTAATGAATAAATAAATGAAATAATCTTTATACATACACAGTAATAAATTTTGTTACATAGTTAAGATAGCTTATAACAGAGATGTACAAAGAGTGGCTTTATCGATTATATATTTTTTAGCGTCTAACTTATCCTAACATACTTAACTGTTTCCTATTACAAAAACGATTCGCTTCTGGCACTCGCCGGCCACTGCCACGGCACTAACTTAAATGACAATAAACAAGTTCTTAAAATATTCTGAATTTTTAAAATATTATATGAACTCCCTATATTTTATACGATCTGGCCAAATGTGGATGACAAAATTGTGAAACATTGACGATTTAACGATCTGGTCATTTGGTCAAACTATGTTGGCCACATCATAAAATGCAACCATTTCATGAAATGAGCAAATCTACGATATGGCCACGACATCAACAAAAGCCTCAAACGTATATCAAGTACACGAAAATATGCTGAAAAGAGATAGAGAGATTTTAAAATGTTTTGCTAGTGGTGCTTACCTAAGTTGGGTTTAGAAAATAAAATTTAAACATAGCGGAGCAAATGCGTGCTAAGTATATTTATATACCTATTAGGTATTTGATAAATTAAAAACACGTTGGAAATTGAGAAAACTCTTCGCTTTTGGGAATGTTTTAAGTCATATCTATTAAAATTTATTAATGATAATTACATTGAACATACATGTCGGCGCAACGACGATAAACGACTACCCTCAAACTACTAAATAAT
>CAJQZN010042546.1:0-42334 GCA_907164685.1 Colias eurytheme | reverse complement strand
GGTTTTGAGTCAAGGATCGTAAAGTGGTGGATTTTTAGCAATTAATTTAACTAGAAACTCGTCGTTTTCATCGGTAAACGTCGCCAGCAGCGCGACCGTACTGCTCCCGGAGCGGCTCGGCGGCGCTGCCAAAGTCGCGAGCAAGCCACGCCCCTTGGCCGCGCGGCTCGGTCGCTTGCGTCGGACACTATCGCATACAATTCCATACGAAGCGGTGCCTCGCGACCACGGTCGCGGCTGCGGGGCAGCGGCTGCCGGGTCGCGACTGCCCAGATCCGAATGCTACCTTAACGCGATCACACGACACCTATATGAATTTTTCATGCGGCTAGTAATGGTGCAGCCCGACACCGGATCATTCTTTACGACTCGACAACAGAAGCTTTAAAATATACGGTTTATCTCGTCTGTTATGCTTTACATTTCCGAACGTCTGCGTTCGCTATTTAATATTTGAGTTTATCGCCGTTTCGAATGTGAAATTACGTTTCGCGGGTGTGTTCTAAATATCTGTTAATAAAACGATATTTTGTTTCATGTTTTGCAACTTAATTTGGTTTATTAACAGTTTAACGTTCTAGAACTTTAGAACACATTGTTCTAAACATCTTTTAAACTGAATGACTTTGTGTTCATATTTTAAAGGGCTTTACTAGGTCTCTTTTAACACTGCACTTGAATATGATACTACTTTTTTAAGTTCAATATAAATCAGTTTATCTACATTTCTTACACGTAAATGAAGAAATAATTTCTTCATAAATTTTATCATGACGTAAAAAATCCTATTAATACGACAACACGTACGTACACTATCATTCAGAGATATTTATACAACATCCCCTTCACACCTTTTTTTTAAAACGTGTCACCTGCAATTGGATTTTCATCGGGGGCAGACGTCCGCCCGAGTTTTTCCAAGTCGGTAATAAGATAAGGGTTTTATCGTGTTTTCGTTAACATAGTTCACGTGTGCCTGTAGTTCGTAGGAGCTTTGCGGCCGCTTGTTTGCTTACTTCGGGATTATCCCGGTACAGTTTTCGCATCGAATAGACCTTCGCTTCCAAATCTCTTGATGTCGCCTAACTGAATAAAAGGAGCACGTTGCATTTTAAATAACGTCTCTAGAGTAACGCGCTTAGGTATAGTAATTTCGTATTTTGTATGTCACAAAGTTTATCTCGTGCCTTTTATACCTACGAATCTATGTTGATAATACTGTGATTTCAAAGACTAAAATTGTTACATTGTAATAATAAATTGGTGGTGGTAAGGTGAAATAAATAAATAAATAAAATAAATAAATAAAATAAAATAAATAAATTCTTTGTGTTCGTGAATTCGATAGGATATGCGCTAATTTGAGTGCATAAATATAATAAAAATATACCGGCCGAATTGAGAACCTCCTCTTTTTTGAAGTCGGTTAATAAACACATTGAAATGACAGGTTTGTATTTCCTACTAGGGATAGACTTCGATAGCATTTATCAGTTGTTTTAGCTATTTAAATGACGTTAAGCAACGCACCCACAAACAACAAATATCATATCTAGAAAACGTTCTGCATATTCTTCAACACAACCTTCCAATTCCACCATCAAGAATGCTCAATCCACTCGGCGCCAATACAACATTTTTACGTTTACAAAATTAATGAAATTGTAAATTACACCCATCGCTCATCGTACATCACACGGAATTAATTCCGCCGTCTCTGCCGCGCGCTCGCACTTCTACGATTTACCGCTCTCCACGCCCGTATTCGCAAGGTATTGATGTTTGGTGGCGTTATTGAAAATTTCATCAATACATCTTTGATAGATGCCGTACAAATTTACGTGGCATTTTGTCGGACATCTTTTCATGTAAATGTTGGACGAACATAGCAGAAACAAGCATAATCTTTTTAAAATTGATAAAATTTGTAATTCGATAATTTCGTTCATTATTAAAAATTTATGAGTGGTTTTTTTTATTTATTTTATTAATTTCAGTAGTTCAGAGTTCAGACAGTAGGTTCATGTAGGTTTTTTTAGGTAGGTACATTTATACCCTTGTATAGATATGTATTCGGTTCGAGATATTCATTCACTCTATAACTAATTTTCCATTAAAAACACACAGAAGGACATCATAATTAGAAGATCATCCAATGCAATGGGCACTACAAAAACATTGCCCCATAAGGACCTGATTAATTCCCACGTGCCTAAGCTGCAGAGAGTAGGGTTAATCTCCCTTGCCGCTTCCTCTCTGATACTTGATGCTAGAAACAATGAAGCCGGCAAATTAGCATGGAAAACGCGAAACGACTGTTAGATATGAGTGGCCTGCGATATAACACCATAACACTAAATTGGACACACTAACTGATGAAAAAGTGGCAAAAATTATTGTGTACTGGGTACATAATGCTTATCTTGGAGTAGAAGATTATTTTAAGCAGATTTTTACTGAAATATTATTATTATAATTTTTTATGGATATGTTGTTATTTTTTATTGCAAATCACAATTAGAATACATCTTTATTTGTATGGCTAGTGAGTATTTATATAGCGTTCATCAAAAAAAAAATATGTTAAATAACCTTACAAAGATTACAAATATTTTTCATAGAGTACCTCGCAAAGCACACACCAGTGTATGTTGACTTCATGAATGATAAAACAAGCCAAAAGCTAACAAGCATCTCTTTAATTTCATAACATAAACGTGTACTAACATCAAAATTCCCGACTCTATTTGGTGATTTAAAAGCAATAAGTACACGAAGAAAATATAAATAAAATTATTTGCGAACGTTATCGCAAGTTCGTTTGAAAATCAAAAATAAGAGGCGTGGAGTTTTATTGACGTCGGCACGTCATTATTATCGACTTACATTCCTTTTCCACTTGATACTCTCTAAGCCGTAATACCTTTCGCTACATAAATTAGGAAAATTTCATATTTGAGCATCGAATAATAAAGCAAATTATGAAGTAAATCGCCTTATAGCAGCAAAAATCTGCAAATTAGCTACTTAAAGGCTTGGAGTACCTACGCTCAAGTTGTTGTTATTCCAGAGTATTTTCTTCTCTCATTTTAACAAGGTTGTTATTATAAACGCTGTTATATTTTTTATGAATATTTTCTATTATGTTCTTATAATAATGATATATACTTGCTCATATTCTGATGTTATTTTTCTTCAACATGAGTTACAATATTGAATGTATAAAATACACCTAATGGTTGAAATATAATGACAAGTTTTTTGTGTTGAAACTGATCCATTAATTAAGTAATTTACCAGTTCTTCTGAACAAGGTTTTTATCATCGATAATTTCTTAGTACTATTAATTTTATACCTTAGTACTATTTTTTATATATTTTATACAACAAAACAACATTTATCAATTTATTAAAAAACGCACACATGGAAGCTTAATCTGCTCCACTTTCAATATTATTGTGAAAAAACCTACAACTCTCCAATTTACAAATTAAAAAAGCTTTGTCTCTCAGTTAGAAAGGCATTCGACTAATAAAATTTATTTTTAAAGTCAATACATTTTTCCATATCGTTCAATTAAAAAATAATCCGCTCGTAATTCCAATGCAATAATCTCCAAGCTTCCTCGCTGTATAGTTATTACAAATCAACAAATCGGTTTGAACCAACAAATTTGCTAGTACATAAGCTATGTATACTATTATATTCAATACACGTTAGTGCAAACGTTTATTTCCAATAGAGCTATATTTGCCAGGTCTTGCACGGCTTCTGCCTCGCCTGCTCCCGCGAGCAAATTGCTTTTGCTCCTTTAACATTTGCCTGAAACTTGTTACGGGAACTTACATATCTCGGCTCGAAGTTAATACCTTCATTATATACCTAATTAACTCGTATGTAATGAGCGTGCGAATGTCGTAGGTAATGACGCCGATTCATACACGAGCGTGAGACAGATTTTATGGAATATTTTGAAAACACATACAAATATAAGCTGTTCAAGTGCGGTATCATTTCTTCTGGAGAGCATACCTATGTTTTCGCAAACTTATTTACAAGCTTAATTTATTTTGACTTTTCCACTTTACCAGTCTCATCAAATTGAATTTTAATGCCTATCTCCAACAATAAGTTTACGTATTTAATGTTGGCTCCGTATAATTGTTGAAGTATTTCATAGGTTCATCAATTAATCGTAGCTTAAAATTATAACCCTTACAAAAAACGTTTTGCAGTACAGCTTGTAAAAAAATACGACTAATTTATTTATTTATTTATTTATACTCTTTATTGTGCTGCCAAAATACATAAAATATTTACCACCGTTTCGACTGTGAAAACACAGTTCCCCGTATCCGCAGTCCGAGAGACGTCAACAAATGTAACGAAAACACAAAATTAGAAGCACGAATGTATTAACCCACATGTTCCAAGAGCAGTTTGTCAACACGGAGTGGTTAATTAACCAAAAGTCGGCCGCGGACCGCAGATTTGTGTAAACTTAATGCGATACACGCCACGCGACCGACCTCTCTTGTTATGTTACGTATTAACAAAACGATTTAAATATCACTCTTTCCAATTGTTTAATTATAAAATTTGCTGACAAGTGAAGACAACTGTAACAAATTGTAACTAGTAAGTTCTCCATAACATTAGGCGCGTCCACACAGAGCGAAAAGCTTCTCGAAGCATATGCTGCGCCAGGCTGCTGTCTGTGTGGACTGTAGACCACCCATTGCTACAATTAAAACTATTATTTAACTTTATGTTAAGTTTATATTTCCAAATTGATTACATAACTTCGTTTTTTTTTTTACTACACGTATCTTATAAAATCGAACCGTTATCACCTACGCAACAAATCCATACAAACAAGAAGAATAAAGAAAAAGAAGAAGATAATCGAAAGTGGTATATGCAAAATGTTTTAAATCAACGACAATGTCACACATAATCACACACGAAAGCAGCTAATAAATCTCTATTGTCATGTCCACAGAGTACAGACACAAGAACACAATGTAAAACCCTCAATGGGTGAACTTGATATGTTTTTACTGAGTCATTAACGGTAAACAAAGTATCTCTAAAGGAGCTTGTTTTCTTTCTATCCATTAGCGCCATGAAGCCTTAAGAAAAGGTTTAACATCGGAATTATAAACAACCATGTTTATTTGAATTTAACAAACGATGTTTTCAGAGGCCTTTCTTCGTTATTTCACGTTTTATATATAGCTAATAACGATATTTAATTATGCAAACCTTCAAATTCTTTTACGTTATGCGAAATGTTATATGGGCTTTTTAACAATTACCTACAGGAGATGTTCTTTAATATTTATAAGCCATTAAGAACAGATTTAAGAAAATGAACCTTATAATATTTGAATAGTCATCTTCTATTCGAGATTAGACAAATACTAGAGCTACTGAGAACTTATTTGTAAGGCTGGCAAAGCACCTGTAACACTTTTAGTGTTACAATTGTTTATGGGCGGTGGTAACCAACATCGGGTGGCACACCTACCCTTGTGCTTGTTCTGACATAAAAAAATACTCAAAATCGAACATTTTCATTCATTTCCATGATATAATCTCCAGTTAATAAATACATTCGTAGAACACAATGCTGACCAAACCCAAAACATCACACCAAATATTGAATAAACACCCACAGCCATAAAATAAAACGCAAAATTAAAAGAGAGTTCGCAGTATTTCACACTGCACGCTCCTTTTGTTGGTGCACACCCAATTAAGCCGTAACGTTGAAATCAGAAACCAAATTAATAATATCACATACATCAGTTCTCGATACAAAGCCATGTTGTTGGGCGAAAAATATTTTATAGATTATTTTCAGCGCGTGTGAATGTGAAATTAAATTTCCAGCTACTTTTCGTAGTATCTGTTACGCTATTATTATAATAGGTAGAATTGCTGAAATAAAAGCTTATCTTTCGGATAAATTTAATAATAGATAGTTACATACCTATATAAAAAAATATCTCTATATTATAAGCAGTAATGCAAAATTTAAAACTTAAGTACCTAGTAGATAAAAAAATTACAAAAGAAATGACAGAAAAAAATTAAGAAATAAAACACAATTTTAATGCACGGGTGATACAGTTGAAAAATAACTTTCATGAATTATTCCGTAGATTAAAAAAAAACGAACAGAAATAATGAACATTAAATAGTAAATAATAGTCACACACAGATTTGTGTTCTTTCAAATATTTTTAAATAAACCTCACGTGCATATGAGCTTACATCACTGTTAATAAAGGTTGAATAGATTACCCAAATAGTATTTATTCATCACTAACACGAATGGACAGTTGCATTGTATTCAATCTTATTACAATCAATGTCAAACACAATTACTTGTTTTATGTCGCTGCAAGTGGACATTTTAATTAATTATACATGGAAAATGTAATAAACCAATGCTAATGTTTATATAATGATACATGATAACTATATGTTTATTTTTGTGTCATTTCAAATATACCTTCAATCAAAAGACCCTCACTTTACACGTAGGTTGTAATGCCATATGAAGGAAATGGAAAATTTCCTAACATTTATTACATATACAATTTGTTATAAAATCTATCTAAGTACCGTATGTAACATTCCGACCCAAATCGCTGTTGATACCTATTTGTACAAATTTCTCTTTATACGCCCAAGTATTTATTTAAACCGCACAAAGGTTTTGTTATTGAAAGACACACTTGTTTGTGTATAAAACGTAGGAAAGGTACTGTAAAAGTAAAATCAAAGGGATGCTAAACGTGTAAGAATCACAATGGTCGGACAAGTACAGATTACCTATATAATACCTATATCATGTAGGGTTGTATGCGGCTCGTTTCCTTTGCCGGATTGTATGCGATCGCGCACAATAGGTAATCGGCTAACGACCGTGAGTTCGAACAGGTGACAGCCCTGAGGTCGCCTTACGTTTGTGGAAACGTTTTTGCACGACCACCTTTTGTATTGTTCTACGTTTACGTTTGTTCAATGTGTAACGCACGAATAACGATTTTATTGTAATCATTTCTAAAGCAAACCTTTTTCCGACACACTAAATATCCAATTAAATTTTAAGGCCACATGAAGGAAATGGAAAATTTCCTAACAACGAAATAAGTATTAATTTTGAGATGTTTATTGTGTAGGTATCAAATGTTTCACCTACGTTATAAAATTTCAGAATCATTTTGAACTTTTACAAAATTCTATCCTACCGCCTTAATACTGGACATTTTAAGCTACCTTACGTTGCACTTAATTAACTTCAACGTCCAAACAAAAAAAGGCTATAAATCGCATACAACAAATCAACCATATCACTACTACATCTCGCTAAGCTTATTATTGACATCCACGCCGCGTTGCCGTTTCCCGGCTGACTGCGTGCGCGTCACTCGCGATCTCATTACGCGAATACACCTGGACGGATGCTCATTAGCACCATTGGTGCTTGATAAATGCAATTTGCTTTGCTATATCATTGTAGGCAATGCTGGTGAAATAATGAGCACTGTTTTCGTTTGCTATAATGTCAAACTCAAACATTTATTCATTCAATTGGACTTCTTATGGCACTTTTGAATGGTCATATCATATTTTTACCAATTACCACCGAATTATAAATGATGTTATAGGGATTGTGTGTGCATGACACTTGAAAAATGTCCTTATTCAGTCAGAATGAAGAATTGGAATGAGCCTTATTAATGCGTGATAGGTAAGTTGTATTTGTTTGGTATAAACGTTTGTACTATGGTGAAGGTGTGTAAATTTTCGTAGAAACTTTTAATAAGTACCTACTGTTACTACTCGTTATTGAAATACCCGGGTGAATACTAATTCGTAGGGAGCCTATATTTAATCAAACATATATACATTTAACCAAATGAATATATATCCGTTTACCCAGAAAAGGGTTTAGAAAGAGATAAGGTAAATACGTCAAAGGCTTCGTTTCCGTGTACATCTACTTACTTAGTTTAAATATGCTTACAGTGAACCTAAATTTCCACGAACTATTTACTACTTGAAAGCGTTTAACGTACCTACTAATACTAAACAGAACCTTATACGTTCGGAATAAATAGCTAGGATTAAACAAGCATTTCTCATAAATTTGCAGTCTTAGAAGGCTCTGATATCTTCTCAGAGTATTGTAAATAAACTTCCTCTGCGCCGAGTTTCCGCTAACGCAGATTTAATTAGTAACAGATCGCGATATCGATACTTAAGACGTAATAATTTAATCGTATTTTATTTATTAGAAAACAAAATGTTAACAGACAAATCTTGTTATTAAAAAGTTTAATATGCTCGATCTTTTTAGATGTATAGGAAAGTACAGTCAGTATCTGCAACATTAAAGTCAAGAAACATAAAATCGTCGATAATTTCACTAAGTGTAGCAATACAAACAATAAATACATTGTTATAATCATTTTAAAGAACAAAAGTTGTAGAATTAAAAAAAAATTCAAACAGAAGATAAACCACTTTACAAGTCATATATAAATCCGTACACAAAACAGGTTAAACGGAACATAAATAAATTTTCCAAGCCGCTTGCCGATATTTCAATGAATTCACGCAGGAAAATACTGAAGAGCGTTTAAAGGAGATCTCTATCTTTAAGTAGCTCTCTGGGAGTTAGAATAAACTATTCAAACTCACAATATCGGATGAGGGTAAATCTGTTCAATGTGATCCAGTTGGTTTCTATGGCGACTCATCTTGTTATTGAAAAATATACCTGCAGGACGGTGGAGTGGGAAACTTTATTATTATGCCGATGAAATACGAGTGCCTTGAATTAGCGCTTACCCCCGAAATGTTTTGTGCGCCATCATATCGTATGCTAATCTTGCTTCGGTGTATTTATAAATAGCTTAGATCGATGAGATTTGCGTATTGACATAAAAAAATAAATAAGTCTTATGTATTAATATAAATATGAAAAGATCTTTTGGAAAGACCGTAAGCTTAAACATGCTTAAGAAGACGAATGTTACTTATTTATTTTTAATATTTGTTTATTATTTATCATAGGTATTATATTCTATGTAAATATACAAAAACCTGACGTGAGTTAAAAAACGTTAGGTACCTACGTGAACTAACTTGCCGGGTGAGAACCAGTATCTTCAACGAGTATAAACAAAGCAAAATTAATAATCATGTAATATGCTAATTAGTATCCTGCACTAACTAAAACTTCAAATGAAATCAAACAAACCAAATAAATGTCCCGTTTTCCATTCAAAGAAGTCTTAACGTCATTGGCCGCCGCGAAACATGCCGGCTTACCTGAATCCGCGGCAATCCGCGCCGCTCCGACAATTGAGATTTTTCATTTCTTTGTGAAATTGAAATAGAAAACAATCATCGAATGAAGCTCTAAGCCAAGTGGCGGCAAATGGGGAAAGAAACAAATTATCTCCATCTGGCTAATTGTCGACGGATCAAAGAGCGGGCGCTAGGTAAATCCGACCGTTATATTTTTTTGTTATTTTTTTTATTTTATTTTATTTTTCAGCAGGCGGTGGGTGGGGTCTAGCCGCGGGCGCTGTTCGCAATTATTGTTATTACAAAGAGATTGCCGTTGAGCCGGCTCACAGCTCGAGAATTTTTCACAGAATTCATTCCGACAACTAGGGAAAACAGCTCTGTGTGTCGTTTATTACAATTTAAAAATCGACAAATCTCATGCTTCCGACGAAATTACGGTATTTTCTCGTGCCACTTGAGTATCTTGGATTTATTTAATGCTTGCGAAGATTAAGAAAATAAAGAGCGTTTAATAGTAACTTTGTGACACGGGAAAAGGTTAATGAACCCTCGTTGTTTTTAAGAAAACATTATAAAACATCGATAATATGATACAAAGAAAAATGGGTTTCACTTACCAATAAAAACAAATATTTGATGGTGGGCGTAGCGCAGGAGCATCGATATAGAAACGGTCTGAAACAATATAAACTTATAAAGTAGGCATTCGATCTTATTGATATGAAAAACATTGCAAAAATATTTACATTTGTATTAAGTAAAGTTAACCATTGATTCTAACGATCTAGTTCTTCTATTCTTCTATACCTATATATAAAAATGAAACCCGTTTTCAATTGTCACGGTATCACGCGTGAACGGGTGGACCGATTTCGATAATTGAAGAAGCCGGGGCGGACCGCTAGTATTTTAAAATTAAAGCGATAATAAAATACATACAATCGTGGAGTGGACTTACAAAATTTTAAATTTAGTTGAAGAAAAAGTCAGCTTAGGTATTACTAAAAAGATAAATGACTGAGTTACCAATACGGATATAATTGCGATTGCTCATTAATTTCTAGTAGAAATTATTATCATAAGTATTTGCCTCAAGGCATTTTATTTTCTTGTTATTTTCACGGCTATTTTAGTCCGTCCGTAGAAAAATATATTCAGGCCAAATACGATACCACAACTAATTATTAATAAATTCCAGACTTTTTAGTAGTTATATCGCTAAAAAACATTGTTTTTAAAACATTCCATTTCAAAACATGCTCAGCACTCCACTCAACATATTGCAACATGGTTGATGAAAGCTAAAAGTATTAGTTTCTCGGACCGTAGTAGTGCACGGGGGAACATTAAGCGGTGCCGATCGCACTCACACTCAAATGGATTCAATCTGCACTAAGCGTTTCATTAATGAAATTCAATCGCGGGAGCGAATGATGTGGCCGCAAGATTGATAGCGCCCCGGTGTCCCCGCTCCGTGGCCCCTACCTGAAAGCTGCTGGGAATTTAGCAGGCATCATTTGTAAGAATTTGTTTTAGTGTCTTGACGCTTTTAAGTACAAAACTATTTTGATTTTGGTCATCCTGTATCTACTTACTTGGATCGCCTGAATATTAACACGTTAAGCGCTATAATAATAAAATACAACGATTGCCGAAAAAATAAATTTAGGTATTTCATTCATGAAGATTCGCGCAAACTAGTTTATCTGATTTTGAAAGATGTTGTATGCGTTACTGAATAACAAACTCTACTTGGAATTTCAGTAGAATTAACCTTTTTTTTATGTAAAAGCAAAAAGCATTGGACTTGGCAATAGATGTCTTTGAGTTTTAAATTTTTAAAAGACTTCCAATCGAATAGAAAGAATCATTATTTGATTTTTCTCGCTCATTATAGTCAAACTGCACATACTCCTGTTGTAACTTAAACTAAAGCGCACGGCCGCCGTAGAAAACAACATTGCAATATGCCTCACACTCCTCCGAATCTGTTAATATTAAGGCGCGGAGCCGTTAATATATGGCATGCTATTCCATCGCCCCAACATCGATCAATCTAAGAAACGTTTGTTCGCGAAGCTCTCGTCGCACTAAATTCGCAACACAACTGTATAACCAATCCGATATTGATTTTGCTTTGATAGTAATTGGTGCTCTGTTTCATTTTTGTACGAAGCCTAAAAAGGGAGTCCTTTGTTTTCGGGAGCTTTGAGTTTTTGTTTCCTGTAAATATGACACAAGCTAGGATTATTATTGTACCTATTATATACCTATGTATTTTAAAAAGTAACTATGTAATACGAATATAACCCAATTAGCGTAACATCTTAATAATAACTGCCAAGGAAATAAAAAAAGATAAACGTGAAAAATCATATACTTAGCAGAAAATTCCTTAATCATAGAGCAGACAGAGTTCTAAAAATTGTACCCCAAAAGGCTCCTTAAGTTACTGTGCTTGTCCGTAAAGAACACTATAATAATAAAGAAACTAGCAAATTGATCTAGCAGTACATAACAATAAACTAACAGAAATCAATTTTACATAGGTAATCATCTAAATTAATGAAAATGTATCATGCACGTGTTATGCACGGCTTTACAGATAATCGCCGGTTCGCAACCGGATTATACTAATACCATTATTAGCTAACATAGCCTCGAGGATAGAAACACACCAGCAATAAGCATAAAATATTTCTGCAATCAAATTAATTCCCGTGGATTTAATCCACTTTCCAATTAAATGCAGATTTTTATTATCTGAGCTCTGTATCAAATTAATGGCAATATCTGTGCAATCTATTGCATATATCTATCTCGCTCATCGATATATTTTAACAATCAGATAATTGTGATTTGCTCTTTCTCTTTTTTATTATTGTCCTTTATTGTACTGTCTCTTTTTACTGTGTAAGTTGTAACGTGTGTGTTAGGTTAGTATAGTCGTAGATTTCACATGTTGGCTTGATCATTTTAAGAAGCTTTTAATACAAGTAAGCAAAGAATGGAGAAAGAGTTTTAATACCAGAAAGATTATATTACTGTTTACAACATATCCCAGTATGTCTATTTTGACTTCACCTTTCTGCGCAACGGCTTCTGCTTCTTATAGCAGAAGAGTATTATTAGCTTGTAGTATTTCTAATGTGGAAAAATGACAGTGCAGTATATATCTATGTGTCAGTTCCCCATCCTGTAAATAATACTGTTTTAAAACTGCTATAAGACATCACGGTACTAGGGCTGATCTCTGCTATAGTCCAGCTCAATAAACGATGTCTCGTATATTGTCGTCCAACAATTCCACGTACCAGCACCGTTGACGGATGCGTACACGAAATGCGAGTACTAGACGTTGACAACGTTTGACAATTGATTAATACAATTTCTCAGTATCGTGACAGCTCAATATGAGTGTGAATAGTAGCGGTGCATCCATATTGGAACGTGAATTCGGACCGCTATGCAGATTAGGCGTGTGGTAGTGTACAAGGAATATTGTCATACAATTGGTTGGATCATCCAGAAATTTATCTTTTGTGAATAGTATGGTCTTGAGTATTTGTACGTGTTATATTATATATGTATGCGTTTTTTAATGTTAAGTGTGTAACTGAACGTCCCAAACGAACACGATTTTCATGAAGACAATAATTAAAATCATGGGACAAAAAGGGAGAATATTTAAGAATCGGAAACTATTTGAAAAAAAAAGTAAAGTAGCTTAATTTCCATAGCATGTATTGCTATAAAGTATAATTTCTGAATGAGATTTATTTAATAAGCTCAATTTATAATTTACTTTGTGACAATGTTTCTATTATTAATAACTTAAAATAATATTACTACAATACTAACCACAAAAGTATCTTAGTAGCTTCCACCCTTTAACGTATGTATTAGTGTAACCACAAACAATAATTTTACACATACGCTAATTGCAGCTAATTTCATGAAGCAGTTATACGGAAAAACTGACATAACGCAACCAACTATTCACCTCGATTGTACCGCAATGTTTTACGATCGCCGCTCGCGCTATACAGTTTTGTTCAACACATACGTGTGTGGTACAGTATAAAGGCGGAATTTGGAACCGTAATAAACTTTGAAAGGGCTGTAAAAGTGCAATAACTGTAACTTGGGGAGAGCTGATTTTAGTGGCGCGAAAGGGACTCGCCTTACGTTACCTATTAATTGATCTATAATGCCCCCGACCATAACACTTATGATGTATACCACTATATTTCATGACGCTCGTAAGAAGTCATCTTGGAAAGTTTGGGGGCTTTCTTGAAGAGGAAAATATTATTTGAAGATAATAACTAAAACAGTATTTATATATTGTTTGTTGCAGACAACAGAATACTTTCCAAAGTATTCTTTTACTTGATTATTTTATTTTATCTTTGTATCTTACCATTTATAGCTATGGTCATAAAAATCTCCCTAAGATTCCAACTACATAATATTATTAAAAGGTTGAGTTAGGGCTGATTTTTCAATCCTTGGTTAAAACTTATTCGTTGAATAACGTATTAAACTATCATTTCAAAAAAGTATTCTAATTAGCTGTATTTGATAGTTTACAGGTGACATTTTAATATTATCGTGTAATACTTTATAGGACGGATAAGTTTTAACCAAGGATTAAAAAATCGGCCATTAAAGGTGCAAATTACTAAAGCTCGACTTATTAATGGTATGTAAAGAAATTAAATTAATAATTAAAGATATTAGATAGCTTCAGTTCTCCTTATTTTTAAAGTGTACTAGCGGTCCGCCCCGGCTTCGCCCGTGGTACATGTTTACGTTTTCTCTACATAAGAACCATCCTCGTACTTCAAGGAATATAATAAAAAGAGAATTATCGAAATCGGTTCAGCCGTTCTCGAGTTATGCGCTTACCAACACATTTTGCGATTCATTTTTATATATAGGATTATATATTTTAAGTCATTGTCAGCCGATTCTAGTTTCCGTTATTAGGTTTCTTACCTATTTTTAATAATATATAATATAGATAATATGTATGAGTGTCAAGGTCCATAATATGATACTGCCTGATTGTTCCAGATTCACACGGGAAGAGTTTTAACAGATATCTAATCGGAGACAAAATCCAACTAACCAATAAGTCCCTCGAATTATAAGTAAGTAATGCCATAAATACAAAAAAACATCGGATATATACATTTATAGATATATATCTCAAGAGTAAATTTTGAGCTATACCATCCAGCGACGAGTAGTAGAACTATATAAAAACGGGTCATCATTATGAATATAGGAACTTCAATCTGTCTTGTTTATACTACTCGATACTAGATGGCGGTGTCCTTATAAGACTTTTACATGGTGAAAGTGCTAGAGTTTTCGTTAAAATTAATAGATGGCGCTGAATACTTTGAAAAAATAATCGTGATACTGAAAATATTTAGTTATTTTTGCCCTAAACTAAACCGCTTTCAAATTGTCAGGGCTAGAACAAATTGATATGGGACCACAAGGGAGGCACCATTTTTCAAATAATCAAAATCGGTTCACCCAGACGAAAGCTCTGAACCAAAAAATTACAATCAAATTTAGATCGGTTAAAAACATTGTTTTGTGTAACACTTCTAGAAGTCCTTATATCAATTTTATCATTATATATATAATTATATTTGATTTGAATGCTTATTAAATTAACGAGCATTAATATTAAAACACAATAAACCTTGAAATTTATCTTCATCCTATATTATTGTTATGATGATGACGTAGCATTTTTTCGCGCATGATTAATCGTCATAATCTTATCAATATTCACATACATATTTAAGAATATATAAATTATGCAAATTATAACAATAAACAGACGTATAAGTATCAATTATTTGTTATTATACTGCATGGTTAAATTGTCTATTAAGCATCATCCTTTAAATATTCTAAGCATATGCATATTTTCACTTTTATTTTTTTATCAAGTTATAAAAACGCGAATGTTTGCAGATAATAAGATATTTTTACAGGTAGATAGAAACATATATTATGATCTGTTTGTTTGTTTCTTTAACTCCAACATATCATATTAATTTAAAAAGTTGGAGGTATCTGTAAAATATACAATTATTGAATACTAGCAGCTCGCCCCGACTCCGCCCATGTTAATACCAGTTATGGAAAGGAAAGTATAGTATTTACTATTTGCCTGATAATTTTAAGGTGTTTTTGGCACAATAAGAAACTTCTTCGTGCCTTAGCATAAATATGAAATTGTTTTCGAGTTCTTTTTCTATTCATTTTTATTCATATTATGCTGTAATTAATTTGTACTATCCCAGCTAGCTAGAGTAGAATATAAATTCATATAAAACTCATATTATATTAAAATATAAAAGGCATACTTACAAACACGAGCATAATAAAGAAAGCTGCTATGTATGAACTACGCGCTGTCAGCATCGACACGAAGCGGTAATGCTCACCGGTGATCACGTTTCTGTGGGAAAATGTACTTACTTATAATATTTTTATTTTTTAATGGCACAAAATAACGTGAAAACCCTGTTTTCGCGCCATTTTGTTTTAGAATTAGAAATTATTATAGATCATATAAAAATGCATACGCTCTCGAATAACTTGTTTTCCTGGATTCATAAGAGTAAAAGTATGTACAAATACTTAAACAACAATAAAAAAAATTATTACTCTTTGACAATTTTCAACAAGTTTGGTAGTCAGTGGATCATTTAAATATTGTACTGTATGATTTTATATCAATAAATATATGTATATTTTTTATAATACATATTTATTATTTTTCATAACATAATAACGGTTTCAAAAACAGAATTATAAGCAGGATTGTCGAAAGTTAAACAAAATCATAACCATAATTATATTTATAGGCAAATGTATTAAGTAACAGCAAACAGTAAATAAGCAAGGTCAACGAGATAATAATTTAATAACAACTTTTTGAAGTAGAAATTTATATACTGTTTTTCCTTCCTGTTAATTTGTTTCTCAGCATATTTAATTTATTTTTAATTCGACTTTAATGACTTATTACAGTACTTTAATGAATAATTACTGTCTACTTATATTAAAACAAATTGACTATTCTAAAGCACTATTTATTTCAGTTTCAGTTTTTTACTAACTTCGGATTTTTATTACAAATGGTTTCCAATTAAAAAACAAATACGCACATCCTGACTATTATTATCTGTGTATTATCTAGTCGTTACCAAATATCTAGATAGATCTAAAATAACTTGGTAAAATCAATCTTTTCTTGAGAGTAAGTAATTCACTCTCACATTAATAATCATGTTCTTCATAAAATACCACAGTACAAACCTCAAATAGCCTTTATTGTCCTCTTGTTCAGCGAGTGACTTGATAGATGCCATCAGAAGATCATCATAGCCCAGGAACTCATCAAGAACAAATCTTGAGAAAGTGTCCCCAAAGCATTCGTCCTTCTGCGGGTCCAGGGTGACAATCTTGACGGGGATCTTGAGGAGTAGCCTCGCGTTTGGAGATAAGCGGAGGAAACCATACTCCAGGGAGTACTCGAGGATGTAATCGTCATCTAGAAATGAAAAGGGTACTTAAATACAGCTGTAGCTTTCAACTACTATTTTGGTGGCTGCGAATACCGAGAACATAATTTTTAATGATGATAATTTGATACAATATGTATTTCAAAACAAAGCAAAGCAAAACCTATCAGTTATCGTGTATCCAATCATACAGTAATCAAATGAAATGTATTGAAATATTTAAATAGAATTCGTAAAAAGTTCGTCAATTAAATTGAGCAAGATATTGGGAATTCTAATAGTCATATTCTAAAGTATGTAGCTAACATTATAATATTAAAAGCTATAAAAATAAGGTTTGCTTTTTCTTTTCTTTACTTAACTAATAAAAATTAAATATCCAATGAAATAACTGCCGATTCAACTACCATATAAGCATGACAGTAATACATTTCGTTATTACATCATACAGTACTAGAATGTCTTACAAGTAAGCTTATAAGTTATAATATGTGCGTAACATGAAGAATAATATCGCACGTGAGCCGCAATTCTTTAAGCCGATTAATGCCTACATACCAGTGATTAGGCAGTTTAACAGGCACATGAGCCAATTAGCCACATGAGACATGATTTTGACATAACAGTGGAAAGTTTTAGCATAAATTATACGGTTGAGAGGTTTTTGTATGACTTTACTTAATTTGCCTAAATGAGTGAAAAAACAATACATAACTGCAAACATGCTTCTATACTGAGTAAAGACTTAATTTATTAGCATGTTATTTTTTTAATAAAAATCAAAATATAATCTAATCAGCCAAATAAAGTGCACATTTGATAAAGATTGTTTTCCTTTTGTTCATTTAAAAACATCTCAAGTTAGTAATGCTTTGTGTACCAAGTTTTAATGTACTGATATAGCATTTTTGATGTAACATAATATTTTAGTTATAACTAACATTCTTATTAAAAATATTAGTAGATTTTATGATAAAAAAATGCTTTATACCTTTGGATGAATCATTGGAAGCTGCCTCGTCAAGTGATTCCTGAAAATAAAATTAAAGCATGTTAAACTAATAAAATAAATAAATGAAATATTTTTAAATCTTACCTTAGTTTTTTAACCAACCATCATATCTATCTTATTTCATTAATATGCATGACATGCTCAAAAATTCAGGTGTTTCTTTGGATATTGCACTTAAAATTACTTTATAGCGTAATAGTTTATATCGTATATGGAAATTACTTATCTTAGCAAACATGATAATGCAATTTTTTGAAACCAAAATGATAATATCAGAAAACAATTCATTTTAATTTTATATAGTACTAGCGGTCCGCCTCGGCTTTATCCGTGGTACAATGAATATAGCCTCTATCCAATGGGGAAAGTATTTTTGAAATTGGTGCGGCAGTTTCTGAGATTAACGCGATAAAACAAACTAACTGAAGTTTTTTATTACTCTAGTATAAAAATATAGATACCCAAATACATCTTCACTGAGAAAAGAAATCAAGTAATTAGTAGCTAAAGCAAAATTCCAACATGACCCCCACATAAACATCAAATAACAATCACTTTTCTTTTAACCTCCCAGTGAAAGTGGTACAGCACAAAATGTTTTTATACTGCTGTGTATAATATCACTCATTTCTGGGTCAATAGGTACATAGATGTAATATGAAAATTCTTTAATCATGATAATTAGAAAAGAATCTTATATTGATTTAATAATTAAAATGTGAAATTAAGTTTGTTTGTGTCTCTTGCACAAAGACATCCTGATGTATTCTACTTATAACCTTTTTTAAAACCGTATCTATACTAATATTATAAAGCTGAAGAGTTTGTTTGTTTGTTTGTTTGAACGCGCTAATCTCGGGAACTACTGGTCCGATTTGAAAAATTCTTTCGGTGTTAGATAGCCCATTTATAGAGGAAGGCTATAGGCTATATATCATCACGCTAAGACCAACAGGAGCGGAGCCACGCGGGTGTAACCACGCGGAACAGCTAGTTTTTTAATAAAAAAAATAATATTTAGATAAGACTCAATAAATTACACAATCTAAATTACTTGTCATTAAAATTTGTGTTATGCATTTTTTGAAGTGAAACTTTTGAAGTGAAACTTCTTTATCGGGGTTGGAAAAAAATTTAGTGTAACATTTTTTCGTTACACGTGACATTTTTTCCGTTACGCGCCATCTTGTTCTTATCCCTACCACGCGTGATTCGACGTATTTCTGTCAAGTTGCATAAAGTTAATAATTTTTTGAAAAATAAGGTTATAAAGAAGTTTCACTTCTTACGTGTGTACACTAGTACATGCACACTTTTTTTTTGTCTACCCTCTTCACAAAATACACTTTTATTCTGTGTGTATGTGATATACCTACTTTAAATTAATATTGATATGGAAGATTAAATTTTCAATAATAGCATTGAAAGCAAGTTTTTAATAAATAGGTTAAGTACTATTTTCATGTTTATTGCATTGCATCTTGAGTACATAACAATTAGACAGTGCGCGCACGAGCAACTTTGTCTCCGCAACTTTTTTGTCTCTCCCATCAATTGTATGGGGAGTTGCGTCGCTACGTGCGCGCACTTTCATACTAGCCCATGGGTGGAGAGACAAAATAGTTGCGGAGACAAAATAGTTGCGGAGACAAAGTTGCTCGTGCGCGCTATAGACTGGGGTAGAAGCCTTTAAAAATAATGAAAAGATAAAAAAAATCGCAGTCGGATGAAACCCATTAGAAAAGGAGGGGAATATGATGAAAATAAAAGGAAAAATAAATTACGGTCAATCCGAGTTCGGGAAGTGGGAGGGGGGAGCTTTTAAGAGAAAAAAATGGTTTCTCCTGATTTCCGACAAAACTACAAGTCCTAAAGAAAAAAGTTCAATGGCAAAGTTGTAGGTAATTAAAAGTTCTACAACTTTTGTATTCACAATTTTTTCACATAACCTAAAAATTTAGGTGAAAAATTCAAAAAACCAAGTTTTTGGTCTTTTATTTTTATCTACTTCAAAAATTTTTTTTTTCTACCAAATTTGGTGGAAACTTACTTTATTATGTCCCAAATACACTGTAATTTATTTGATTGAAAAAATTGTATTTTTTCGCCTTATTTTGAATTAATACCAAAAAAACAACCTAATTTTCAATCGAAAAGTCACCCGTCAAAATATCAGCTTTTTTCAAAAACTTGGGGTGCCTTTTATTCATTGAAATCTCTACTTTCATATGGTGTAAAAAAAATAAACACCACCATAGTAAATGTTCTCAGGAAATGCATACAAACAGTCTGAAAATTAGCTTTTACTAAATCAGGCACATCCTTTTCTAATGGGTTTCATCCGACTGCGATTTTTTTTTGTTTCAAAAATTATCTACTCTAGTCTACTAGCTCTAAATCAGTGGAATAATATATTAAAACTGAACTGATTAATATTTTTATAAATTAAAATATTATGAAGCTCAACCTAAGTGACATCCCTAGTGAATAGATTTATATTGCCTTGGAAAACAACTGTAGTTCTATTTATAGAACTGCGTCAACATTCTTTGCATTCACAGATAATGAAAATTAAGACATTATGCTCACACAAGTACAGTGCATAGTGCACTTTATCTTATCTCTTATAGGGATAACAGCTTCATAGTGCAGTTAAGGTTATTGATAATTTTACTGTTGTTAATTATTAGAAAAAAATACAATTTGCATATGTATAAAAATATGCAACATTGTTATCAGATACTTCGTAAACAAATTATAAATAAATCACTATCAGATCTATAATTTTACATCACAACAAAGTTGTATAATTTTAAAATATGAGAATAATTTGTAAAATCATGAATTATTCAAATCTAAAATCGGCTTACATTTAACTTTTTTTGTGATTAAAAAAATCACGAAAGATGTAATAAAAAATGTTTTGCGGTACAATTTAAAAACACATATTACTAATTCATAATTAAAAAACATCTTTCTACTGTAAATTAAAAATTTTTTCTCAAAAATGTATGTAAATCATAGTGTGCTTATAAGATAATGAGTGCACATATTATTTTATACTGTTGTATGTCATTGACCCTATCAAAAATAATGTTGTGAATATTTTGGAGCCTACCTTTCACTCTTGTAAGGTTATGGATTGGTGAGATTTTAATGAAGGCTTTTTAAAGAGCATCCACTGTTATCTTAAGCTTCCATATAGCTGATGGTATTTATGACATATTTATATTTTAATATTACATTGTTAAAAAAAGGTTCAGGTATTATTAAAAAAAATATATAGCAAATATTTTTAGGTAATCCTTCATAAACTTTATCCACATACTTAACATTAATAATTCATTGTTTTCCTAAATTTGTTTATAATTTTTTCAATTATTGTAATCATATAAAATACTAGCGGTCCGCCCCACCTTCGCCCGTGGTACCTACATGTTTAAACTATCCTATCTCTCAAGTTGGATCGAACTGCACATGGTGTGCGAATTTTATTATAATCGGTTAAGTGGTTTAGGAGTCCATTGAGAACAAACATTGTGACACGAGATTTATATTTATTAAGAACTAGCGGTCCGCCCCGGCTTCACCCGTATTTACGTTTTCCCTACATAAAAACCATCCTCGTACTTCAAGGAATATAATAAAAAAAGAATTATCGAAATCGGTTCAGCCGTTCTCAAGTTATGCGCTTACCAACACATTTTGCGATTCATTTTTATATATAAGAAGATAGCGGTCCGCCCGCGTCTTCGCAGGTGGTACATATTTACGTTTTCTCTCCATAAGAACAATCCTTGTACTTCAAGGAAAAGAAGAATTATTGAATTCGGTCCACCCGTTCACGCGTGATGCCGTGACCATGAAAACAGGTTTCATTTTTATCATATAAAATATCCATGTATCTATAGGAAACAATTCACATTTAGGCTTGTACATATTACTGTCTATTATAAAATATAATATATACTTACATCAACAATTTTAGAATCCCTGTCGATATCTTCAACTAACCCCATAATTCCTTCCCATATCGACGAAGTAGGTTCTATTTCCTCTCCAGGTATTATAGTGGCGTTCAGATCAACTTCCTCATTTCTATCTCTCTCTGCTTTTGTATTTATATGTCCTGTTTCTATAACTTGGTTTATAGATGTGTCTTCACTGTCATCGTGAAGTCTCGTAATATTACCATAGTCTGTACCGTCTCGCATGTATTCATCATCTTCCACATCATCATTGGTTGATGATTCAATGTTTATGAAGCTGGAATAATTGTGACTAGGGATGTAACGATACATGATTTTGCCGATACGATACCGATACCGATATTTGTAGTAATGTATCGGCGATACCGATACCGATACCGATATCGATGGCTTGGTAGAAAAATAAATAGTGAATTATGCATAAAAAAGTTACCAACATTTAACAGAGACAACTGTTAATCGTATTCTTTTAAATAAAAATGCCAAATCAAAAAACAACAAAACCATTTATTTTAGTATTATTATTTTACGAAGTCAGTTAAACTTTAAGTAATACACATACAATCAGTACCTAATAAAAGTTTACTATTGGTAGAGTTTTTTCAGAAAACAAAGTGCGCACGCGCGGGCGGCCTCCCGCATCGTTCATTGGGCGCGGGTTTTTGAATTATTTGATATCAAAAAAATTGGTTGTTTGTAAAGTAGGTTTACGATCGAGATGTTTACGTGATAACATAATGCAGTGGCAGCGCTCGAGATGAAACGGGAGATCGGTCCGTCTCTCTCTCGTTATACCTGCGATCGTGCTCGTGAGGTTTTGGTGTGACACAAGTTTATGAACATGTCACCCGACTAAAACGATTTTAAAAACGTTATCACGTTAAAAATTAAAAAAATTCAAAATTACCTATTTATTTCTTTCCTTTACATAAACAAATTTGTGATTGGAACACTCCTAGTAAGCAAATAAAATGCTTGTGTCAGGAGGTTCCGCTCTTCCTTAACACTATTACAGAAACAGAAATAAAACAATATGAATGAATACAATGCAAAAACATAAAAGAAAATAAAGAATTTAATAAAAAAATATCGGTATCGGTTGATTTATTATCGGCGATACCGATATATCGGCTTGCCGATATATCGGCCGATATATCGGTATCGGTATCGGTATCGTTACATCCCTAATTGTGACCATTAATCATTTGAGCTGTCACAGCAACAGTCACAAATAAACTAGTATGAAAGTAGAAATAGTTTATTCTGAAGTAATACAAATAGTATTCTAAAAATTATACAAATGGCATTCTTAGCAGTGCAGTGTTTTTTTTTTAATATTATATTAATATGAATAATCTCAATATTGTTAAGTAGTTACAGTAACACTTTATTCATATTTCAAATTAATATAATACTAAAACCAATCATTAATCTTATTTATGTAATGCTGTATGGTTTTTTGTAGTAATGATATTTCATAGCATTTCAACTCCACTTACCGTTCTGTAGCTAGCATGCCTAACATTGAATTAATTTCATCTTTATCCTTTTTCAATTTACGCTCCTTTGCATAACTTTGTTCAATTGTATAATCTTGTGATGGGTTCCGTAAAATTTCTACTCGCAATATACCATCCCTTGGCCAAGAGTCCTTTATGTGATTTAGGCATGTTGTTGGTGTTCTTGAGAATGCTATATGTATATATGCAAGAACAAAGAATGCCACTAATGCTTTTAAGAGCACTAAGAACTCAAAAAATCTCCTCAAGGGCCTAGGGAATGTCCGAGCGTATGCAATTGCAAATTTAAAAAACAATGCATGAAATAATCTCTCTCTTACATTAAAAAGAGGATTTTGATTATTATTTCTATTTCGATTAACTGTTGGATTTATTATAGGCCCTCCAGGCAATAAATTATTATCGGGATTGACACCTGTAGGTAGAGAATTTAATCTATGTGGTCCTGCTATATTACTCATTGTTATGTTATGCTATTTTATCTTTTCCTCTCACTTAAACTTATTACGACATTAGTTATTCCACATTTTACTGTGACCTGGAAACAAATACATATTGTTTTGTTATTGTTACAAGAGTAAAACAAAACATTGGATATTTGGCGTGTAAGAGAGTGAACGATTGCTTGATTTAATGCAAAAATTCGTATGATTACTAGATTTAAAGTATTGGTGATACAATTGATCAGACTTCGTTCATTCGACATTGACCTCATCAAGTTTAACATAATAAATAATGAATATAAATTAGTTAATCAATTACTATTCGAAAACAGGAACCGTAACGGGAAGGTACGTTGTTATTTTATAATAATAGAATAACAGATGTGCAGTGTATCTCAAAATTAGGTAAACCCAATAAAGTGTTAATAAAATTGCAAGCTGTCTAAATGTCAAATTTACTTTCACAATACAATTATATAATAACCTTAGCCAATTACTTTGTATTCGTTAAAAGTGTTATTAACATACAATCACACACGAGTTCGAATTACAATATAGTAATTTTACAATAAATAAAACATGTCACTAATCACTGTTTGTTCTGTGAATAAAACAGAAAACTGTCACTTTTTGCGTCAAACCATTTGTTTCTGATTCTCTTCTGTCATGTTGTCAGTAAATCAGTGGAGAAGACGTGGATGCGTTCACACAAAATAAAACTATTATAATTTGCATTAAATAACAATAATAAATATCTCACATTACTGTTAATATTTTAACCAAAATTTACTGGTGCAGTTCATTATTTTTTGCTGTTTAAATGTGAATATATTATTTTATAGAAGATGGCGCTTACTGCTTGTTGATTGCCTATTAGTACAAAGTATATTCAAAAGATGGCGCTAAACTAAATACAAACAATTTTACAAACTAGGGTAGGGTAGGCCGTAGGCTATATTATTAACTAATATCTCCCTAGTTTATTTGTGATTTGAGAAGTTATATTACTAGACACCGACATTAAAAATTACAATTTTTTTAATCCCTTGCCTCGATACCTACATAATTAATTTAATAAAAATATATTTTTTTTTACTTCAAAATATTTTTTTTTTTAATTCAGAAAACAACATCTGAAAATGAAAAATGAGAATAATTTTGAGTAACCGTAATTATTAATTTGATAAACTAGCGATTTATAGTTAAGGATTTTCTTTCCTAAACTACCATCAAGGTAAAAATTTCCCCTAGGTAAATACCATAAATTTTAAGCATTAGGTGAATAAATTTAGATAGAAAGATAGGTTTCTATTATTTGAAGAATAAAATAAAGAAACGTATTAATGCGCACTTTTACAATTTGCTTTGTGTGCATTTCAATAAAGAAGTAGCTGCAATTTTATGGGTCGTTTGTGATACAAAGGTGAGGCAAACTATTGTAACTCGAGGCACATTATAAAAGATCGTCGCAAGAGCATACGCATAAAGCCATGGAAATTCTACAAAAGCCCAAGCAAGGTAAGTCTGATTGACATCTCAATTGTTTGAGCTACAAAAAGCTTTTTTTTATTAAACGTCACCTATTCACGATGTTATTAGTACTCGTTTAAATGATGGATGGATAAAGGCTTGATTTTTTTTCGAATGTAGGTAATGAAATGGAACGCTTTGCGTAATTTTTTCAGATATCTTCGTGCTGTTTTGTCTCCCCATTTCAATTTATAATAGAAATAAATAAATCTATTTGTCTAAATAAGCTTAGTATTCTTGATTTATATAGATATTTAATTGCGTTCATTCATCTTTGCTTTGATCAACATTTAAGAATTTTGTTTACCTTGATTGTACATGTACCTACCTACTAATCCTCAAAAATATTTCTTCTCAAAACCTCGGAATTTACATACCTACCACAAAAACATTGGTCATCGGAATTCTAGTGATCGTTAATTTAATAAATTGTAGTAGATACCTACCTAACATTATTCATCAACTGAGTTCTAATAAGTGCCTATTTTTTATTTTAAAAACAACTATCATCGGCACGAAAAGAAACGAAGGAAGATAAAAACTGAGATAACGAGAATGGACTAAAATTACGGCTCCACTAGCATTATAAATATTCAAAGCTGGCTCGGGCGGTGTCGTTGAAAAAATTGACGTCTCAATTATCGAAGCCCCGAGGTGAGGCTGGATATTTAATTTATATTATTCTCACGTATCTTATTTCCTGTTGTCATCCGTGGATATGTTTCTGTACTTACGTTGTTTTGGGTGTCATTTGCTTGATGGGTAGTAGGTAAGCGATATTCGTTATTTTTTTCTTTTGAAAATTACAATAAATGCATTTTTCTTAGTCTTATAAATATATACTTAAATTGATAATTTTATTAATTTGTCTTCGTACGTGGTTGTTTCTTGGGAAGAATTTGCTATAGGTATAGCGATAAGACCGTCGCGGTCTTTTGTTTTAATTAATAATTTCTTTGTAGTGTTTAACTTTAAGAGCAATAGTGTATTAATAAATAAATAATTTATATTGTATAACTGTAGAAAGTTGAATTTGAATATTATGTAAAATACAAATGCCCACAAAATTTTGCTTATTTTCAAAGCATGTGATACAGCATTAGCTGCGCAGCTATCCATAACTTTTTAAGCATTTTCATCGAAAACTAATAAATCTCATGTTCTTTGATACAAATCTTACGTATCTATGGTAAAAAAAATCTCACAGAATGTGTACAACACGAAAAAAATATCCAATCCGAAAAACCTATAGTGCGTGTCTCACCTCAATCGGATTCCCGGAACAAATTTAATCATCTCATAAATTTGTAGATACATTATACAGTTGAAACTAATACGTCGTAAATTTCATTACATATGGGTATGTAAATCTTATTATGATTTAATTTTATGCTACATAGAAGCTCATCAATAAAACATGAATCCATGGGTATGAGATTCTCACTTTACAACTGAAGGTACTTGTAATTTCAATCATAGATTAAAATATTTTACGACTTTTTCTGTATAAATATAATTATTATCATTTCATTAAGATGGGATCCGGTACACTGTGAATTTATAACATAAATTTTGTACCTCAGATGCAAATCAATTTATTCAAATAGAAACGTGTTGGATAAATATTTTTCAATAAATTTTTAAGAATAATATTCTTTAGAAATACTTAGTAATCAGATTAAGAGATGACAAAGAAATGTCCATGATTACAATCACATTGAAACGTTTTAAAATACCGTTTTTCACAGAAATCAAAGCTGCGAAATCAACAGGTACCGTAAAGGGAAGTTTTGGAAGTTTCGAAATATGTACATATTTTTATATACATATATATATTTTTTTTTTGTTATATTATCTAACATAGTTTGCTCTACCAATTGTGTTCCACATGTCAAGATTACGTCCTCATTTCAAGAGATAATCTTCGCATTACTAAGTTTACACCAAGTGGTTGAATTTACTTTACAAATATTTGCCAAGAACTGTGTAAACCAAACTCACTTCAGAGCTACGGATACCTTGGCAATTTAATTTTATACTTTACAAAATAGATCTTATAGTGAAAGGGGGAGAGTTCTTTTTTGGTCGTAAATTGTAAATGTTTGCATTTATTTCACCTGTATATGATGACAGCTCCCGTTTTAAAGTTTGTCTGGAAAGCTCTTTTAAAAAACATATTTGCAATGCGTAATAACTTTTTGATTTTATTGCTTTTTACACTTTGAATTTTTGTGTGTAAATATAAAAACATTGCGAAAATAAGTTTTAACTATATCTTATAATCTTACTAGCGACCCGCCCCGGCTTCGCACGGGTGCAATGCTGCAATACTAAATACACTACAGAAAAACTGTGAACGTTGTACATATATAAAAACATAGCGGCCCGCTCCGGCTTCGCACGGGTATAAAATAGATAGCCGGGCGGCCGGCCGGTGCCGCCGCAAACGCTACGTCCCGCAATTTTTAAATCTGTAATATCTTCGAAAATATTCACTTAAATCATACGGTGTAAAGGGCCATATAGATCTATATTAAATGTACAATGTATTCAAGGTATTTAATTGGTTAAGGATTAATGCTGTATTGGTTAAAATCGCATCGAAAATTAGCCATTATTTGTCGTAAAAAGTAAATGACAAAAAAAAGTTATTGTGGGTTATCCATAAGAGATAGACATATACCATCGCGGACTTTTCTGTAGACCTTTTCAATGTGTATAATACTTAGTACATTATTTTGATAAAACTCGTAGGGTTCAGCCTGCGTTTGCAATGTAAGCGGAAAAAATGTAATTTTTTACGACATCGCATTAGAAACCTCAAAAATAACAGTACTTCTCCACTATTTAATAGATGTTTTTATACATATAAACCTTCCTCTTGAATCACTCTATCTATTAAAAAAAACCGCATCAAAATCCGTTGCGTAGTTTCAAAGATTTAAGCGTACAAAGGGACATAGGGACATAGGGACAGGGAAAGCGACTTTGTTTTATACTATGTAGTGACAATACCTTATTTTCTTTTGTATGTTTAAAGATGAAGGTTATTCGCAACTTTGACTTTGAACTAAACTCAACTACTACATAAAACAATTTAAGCTATAAATAAAACAAAATATAACGGCACATAAATCTTATCTTATAAAAACGCTGTCAGCATCCATAACGTCCAAAAAATCACAGTTTATTATTTTCGAAATCGGCAAAAACCTGGACGGTTTTAACACCTATTTTACACAAGTTCAAAGTAACGAATCGTTTATTTTCCCGCGCCATGTTTCATACCATGGACACGTTCGGGTATCTAATATATCTTATTTTTTAAGGTTGAACACATCTGTTTCTGATCCTTTTCCAGCTGCGATATCTTCATTTGGCGGTCGGCAGGTGTCACGTGGTGTCTTGCATCCCTCTTTAACACGTTCAAAACTACACCTCTCTCTTTTCCTTTTGTGTAAGAGCTTAGCTCGGTTTGTAAGATGCGTTTTCTTTTTATTTTATTTCAAGTTGAAGGCTTTATTTATTTCTCTCGAGTTCCTGTTGGATACAAGTATATTTATATGAGATAGAGAGTTTAGTGTTTTGATTCTTGTATGCAATTTACTCAAGCACTGCCACCGTCCATAGCTTATGCTAATAAGGCTGTTAGGTGTATTTACGATAAATCCCGCATTCGAGATAATTTAAATCAAGCTTGAAAATACCAGTAGATATTTGAATAGAAATCTAACCAGCAACCAGTTTCTATTTAGCGGTATATACTGTACGTACACATTAATTACTCTAGGGCCACAGCATTAAAAACTTTGCATATCGCCCTTTTAATAACATTCTAATTTATGGGCGTTCATCTTAAGAATAAGCATGATTCATATATGAAGAGTATTAAATTATAATTTATCTGAGCCTCCACCTATAGTAGATGGAGGCTGTAGGTAATCAAAGTTAACAGATTACTAAATATGTACCTACCTATTTAATATGTTGTAAGAAGAACTATGAGAATAAATTGTTTCTCAATATATTCACATTATTAATAACTTAATTTATTCCTTTTATAAAAATGTATGCTTGTATAATTATGTAAAATTCTTGAACTTTAATATTATTTAAGAGATAAATTTCATGACAGAGATATATCTACATCGACCGTTAACACGTTCGCCTTTAAAATAACTCTCATACATCATATTAAAATTATATCAGTATAAAAAATCTTGTACAGCATCAATCACTGTACGATCACAGGCAATCAATATAAGTTGTCCAACCGCGGAATCGAACTGCTACCTCACCTGACAGCCACTTTCATGCTACAATGAACATATAAATTGAAGGTTCAATATGCATATTAATTAAAGTATTTAGCGCAAGTCGCATTATATTTGTCAATATTGAACAGGTTCTTAAATATTTCTCGATGGTTTTCGTGAATAGTATGTATGGTCTATTTAATATGGTGTTAAAGTTCTGAAAAAATTAAGTACAATGGAAAAATAATCCTTATTATTTTAACAATAGAGTTTATATTAAATTTAACACTTAGCTGTCAATAGTTCACTTATAAAACATATTTGATAACTAAATCGAGAACAATTTAAGATCACGGATATACTCAACAAAAAACAACACGGTTCCTTTACGACAAGCGTACTATCTAACAATAGAATTTTGTGTATAAAAATAGTGAATTAAAATATAAATCGTATATATAGGTCGTGGTCCATAATTCCTAATAGAAACAATAGCGAGATGAACGTGACCAGTTTTCGCATAGCAATGTAAACCTTGCTTGCTACAACCATCTACAACATGACTAGAATTAAATATTTAAATGAACATACACAATAGTAACTTAATTACGTCATTTGAATAACGTAATTTATGTAGGTGGATATTATATTCATACATCTAATTATAATATGGAACTACATGATAAATAGTTTTTCTTTATTTTTAGGTACTAGGTATATCGGGAAGGCATAGACCTCTAACACAGCGAAGGAGATAGATATTAGGAAGATACATATTAGGATTGTGGGGTCTATGAGTTATGAAATATCATTTGTCAATATTTTTTTTATTTTAAAGTTATTTGACCCAAGAAATTATTTGTTTTTGAAAGATTCAAAACAGAATCTTATAATTAATCTTTATCCCGTTGCAGTACAGTATAATTTATAATACATTAATTAATTTAATTGAATAATGTGACTTATTCGTGTTAAGTCACTATACAAAAGAATTCAACGCATTAAAAATATACATATAAGGAAATCGAATACCGAACAAATTAATTAAAACAAAAATATTGAATTGTATTCATTTTTTTAACATATGTTTTAATTTTTAAACCAAACAATTGCCAATTTTCAGTTGTATAACTTAAAAAAACAATCGTATTAAAAAATATCCCACAAAGTTTTATGTTATATCCGTTTAATTGGACATCCTCAATATACAATTTACGTGCACAATAAAAATTATAAGCAAAGAACGTGTTACTAGCGGGAATGGACAATTTTACGATGACTGCTAGCCATAAAGTCTGTCGACGAGGATTTACAAGGCACATTTATTGCGCTGGTCTGCTCATTATACTAAACTATTGTGCCTAATTAAGATCTCGAAAAGTATTTAAAAGGAAATTCTTGACTGAGAACCTCTCTGTTCTTTAACTAAAAACATAGATACACATAATATAGAGAAATATAACCATTAAACCATAACCATTTTTGTATTTTTTTTATGGAAAGTTTCTGGAAGTTTAGACAACAAGGTGTAGGTAATGAAATCTATACTTACCTACATCCTCTTAAATGTAGCAGTTTATTGATATTATATACCTAGCTCTATAGGTATAGAGCTAGGTATATAAATTTATGTAGAAAATAAATATTTAAAAATAAGCTACTACATACTAATAATAGTGAATACATTAAGACGACTAAATCGAAAAGATAAATTATGTTTTATTGAGAAAGCAATAAACCGAATGATGTGTTTTATGATGCACTAAAGAACGTCTTACTCAATCTAAACTTACTCTGGTGGATTCCTCATTATAGTTTTACTTTTTAAATGAATATATAGTTACTATGGATAGAATAATTATCTAGACGATCTGACCTAAGCCCTTGTTAGAGATCTTACTAAATTAACGTAAGCATCGTGCATAAGGCTTAATTATCTGAAAGAAAATAAACTGTTTAAGCGGTTGAATGCAGAAACCTTTTGTTTTGTAGAACAGTATCATAGTTACACGGCAAATAGATGTACGTATATTATGAAGGTTGATATAAAAATTTTAGTAAGAGAATAATTAAAATAACGCTTAGCTTAGCTTAGAATGTAAAATAAATGATCTCTAATACAGATATCAAGTTTCCTCTCCACCTAGAAATAAAAGGAATAACTTCGTATATAGCTGCAGTCGGCAACTTTCATTCATAGTCAACAATAAAAAAATTGTCAACAATGCATAGTCAACTCTTAATGAATCTGTAGGTACTTAGTAATCGCCAAGTTCCCTGAATATCACTTCAAATACTCACCAATTCACCATGTAATGATCCACAATCCGGTCATCAAAGTCAGATTGCGTCCACGCACGAGATACAAAAAGCATTTCATCAGCGAATCACCTTCGATGAAAAGGTAACAACAAAAAGAGGTGCGACTGTAACAACTTCATTACTATAAACCTGTTCCGGAGACAGCGATTTTATCACCCATCGAAATGTAAAAAAAGGTTATTGCTTCGTATATTGAACTTAAGCTGGGCAATCAAATATAAACGACAAGTTTATTTCTATGGTTCACGCTCTCGGTACTGAATTATTTATTTGAGTAAGAATATCTATATACCTATATCATACAATTTTCCTCTTCTTATTGTATTAATTCGATATCTTGACCGGTACAACACTAGGTTATATACATATGAATGTTAGATAAATAGAACGATTTTAAGATTATTGCTCATATATAAATTCAGATTCTTGAAGTTTCAAAAAAGTTCTATCTTAATTAAAGTAAAATAACGCTTCATCAAAATTCAAAGCCATGCAATTCCACATAGATATCAGTTTGATATGATGATTCTATGAATATTGTAGGTACATGTAGGATTAAGTCGGCTTTCTTATAAATTCCGAACATTGACAGCTCCACAAAAGCTCTACCTTAATTAAATTGAAACAATACTTCATAAAGCTCAAAGCCATTCAATATTTATTACATAATAAATGTCAGATTGATAAGACGTTTTTAAGTACATATATTGTAGGTATATGTAGGATGTCTTAGCTTTTTTAGGTATATAAGTCCGCAATCTTGACAGTCCGACAAAAGCTTTATCTTAATTAAAATGAAGCAATACTTCACAAGGCTCAAAGCCCATCAACATTTTACGTTTCATATAAAGGTAAGATTGATATACATTATACAATTTGAAGAATATTGTAGGTACATATGTAGGATGTCAGCTTTCTTCTAATCTTGACAGTCCAACAAAATCTTAATTCAAATGAAACAATACTTCATAGAGCTCAAAGCCGTTCTATATTACATTATATAAATGTAAGATTGATAAGACGTTTTTAAGAATATTGTAGGTACATGTAGGATGTCAGCTTTCTTATATAAATTGAGAATCTTGACAGTTACAACATCCGGACACGTGTGAGCGTGTTGAAGTGAGCCCACGCCACGATTGTATTATAATTATTGCTTTGCCGAACAACCGTGACGAATTCTGCCTTATCATTTAAATAAATATTATAACTATACGCCAGGGCTTTTGAGCTTTATCTTGTGCATGTCTTTGTAACGAATCAGTTTGGATAATTAAAATATAAGATGATTTCCGGTGCGACATTAATATATTTAAAGCTTATTTTTTTTTGTAAACTTGCTACGAAATACTTAGTGTTAGTTTGTAAATAACATAAAAATGTCTTAGACTTTTACTTTTTTTAAAGTAGGCAACAGGAAATAAATAAATAATAAAATTAACCCAAAGCTTTTGTATTCAACTTCAAGTGTATCCAGCTTTTGGTGGTAGGAAATACAAAAAAGATATGAAAAAGCGAGAAGAAAATGATACAAATTACGTCTGGTGCGGCTTGACTGCTGACCTCCCCTCCCCCCGCAGCCGCCGCCCCTTCACCGCTCCGCTCGACGAGTTAATCAGGGAAAGGACAGTGTATCTCAAAATGTTACATGTGTTATTCATATTTTTTGGTAATTTTTTACCGTCAATAAACACTGGAAATAGTATGTTGTGTTATGTTTGTTGTTGTTTGTGATAAGATTAGAATTGAGTTTTATATGTATGGTTTGGCGTAGGTATGCCGTAAATAAATGATTGATGCATTTCTTAATGCATAAAACATTTATTTTATTAGTGGTAGAGTGTATTAAAGTTAAATAAAAAAAAACAGATGAAAGGTGTACAATAAAATACTGCATACCTAATGTATGCAGTATGCTACTTAGGTAACGTTGTAAGTTTGATATGAATAAGATTTCAAGATTGTTTTGAATATAAGAGAGCACATAACTTAAAATTAAATAAATATTCATAACATGAATACATAGTATCAAACATGCGCCAACATAAAAAATCATAACTCCTACTACAAGTAAAAGAAACACACAACTACAATAATTTGAATAAACCAATCTGCATAGTAAAGTTTGAGAAGCGGTGTCAGGTAATGGTACATAATGACTCTATCGGCGGCGGCGAGGCGGCTCGCCTCGGGTTCATCTCTCCAGCCAGTTGCCTTTCCTATCCAAAATCTAATCGTACCGAAATGCTTGATTCTTCTTTTGATTTCTAGCCTCTGGTCAACTGTAAATAACTATTGTGATATCATAAAAAAATCACACCAATTGCAATGCCTACTAACATTTGTGAAAATAGATTATCTTAATAATTAGTGCATAAACACAGAATATGTCAATGTCGAAATAGTATTAAATAAAATAATATGATATTGTATTAGTGGTGAAGATAAGTTAATCTTTGGAGATATATTACATGTCCAAAAAAGCTCCATAAGCTTTCAAAAGCTTACTACATAATTATTGCTCAATTCCAAGAGGAGCTTAATTAAGCTATAAATTATTTAAATCGGCACAGTTCACCGAACTCTGTATTCACCGATCATTGCCTAGACTTATAAACCGAACATCTACATTAAGGCTTTGAAATCGGGAACAAATCAAAGGCAAACGTTAAATGAAGGCTTCGCAGCGCGACGCGTTCAAAGCAAGCGGCGCTTTGATGTGCCGCCGTGGTGCGCAGGCGATGATGCTTTTATAAAAACTCAATGATTTATTCCATGCCCATTCTACTCCGAATGTTGACGTCTATCTTAACAAGGTACTTATTGATCATGTGCGAACGTGGTTGTATTTTTGCAATGGCCGTTAATAATGTAATTCCAATACGCAAAGCTTTTTGTTAACAGCAATTAAATGTAAAAGTTATTGATATATTTGAGGCAGTGACTTGACTTAACGATCACAAAATATGATACAATTGTTTTCTTGTTATATTTTCGCACTGGGCCCAATAAGAATAAAGCTCAAATGTGTCCAATGAACTGCTTAAAAAATATAAAGACGCATACTGGGAACTGCGCTCTTCGCAATGTAGAATGACAAAATGCAGCATAAATCTTAGTTCTGTGTTTGTGTGTGTGTGTGTGTGTGTATAGTTATGTGTTGTTTTATTTATTTATTTATCCATTTGTTAGTAGAGTACATTAACTAAAAACTAATATACTATACGTGGGAAAGTAGGATCCTCTATCTCTACACTAGGTTGTTACTGCGATTGAAAATATTTTTTTTCAATTAAGGTAAGTAATGAAAATATGTATTCAAAACGCAATTCATAGTTTAATTACTTACCATAATTTTTCTTATGCACTAGCAGACACTCTAAAAAACCTTTTAAACAAAACTTAAAATAAGCTTTTCTCGTCCCAAGTACCTTCAAGTGCATTATTGTTTATTTTTTCCAGAAGATTTAGTTTTAAGTACTCTCGTCCTCTTTATCGTTTGTCGGTAAACATCAAATATGAAGCAAACAAAACTACAGCTATTTACGCAAATAATAGAAGTGGTCCTAAATCGAGATAAACCCATAATCTTCTCAAACTCAAGAAAGCAGGAAGCGAGACAATGCTAATAACTACTTAGCGATATTATAAAGGTAATGCCAGTAGCCTTCATATAAATTGTGGGGTTTATGTCCAACATAAAACGCTGCTTTTCTTTATTGTATAATGCGGGATGTTGCGTTGTTAATTCTCGTAAATAAGTAATAAGCATGTATTGAGTATTTAAGTAGCAATAGAATTGTTATTGTTAGCAAAGATTAAAATTTAAAAGCCTTTAGAAATACACGGTTTTCAAGTTCCACGCAAAATATTGTATTGTATGTGTAGTGTGCTTTTTCAATTTCTATGTAAATTCAATATATAAACTTTATAGTATCATTTGATTTTTGCTTATTTTACTCTGACAATTTTGGAATTTAAACTGTTTAACGAAGTTAAAGATAATACTTAAATAACTTAAATTCTATTGTGATATATTCGACTTTTTCATACTATTACGACGGGAAAATTTACCTACTACATTATAAAAGCATAAAAACACAATCCATTAAATTTATAAAAAGCGGAATTGTGTACTTTTGTTACTTTGTACGTATTTCTTATTCAGTACTGATTCAACTTTTTGCAATACATATTATCATTTCTACATTTGCGCTTTCTACTGCAAATTGTCCATATGCAAATTGTAAAATGCAAAGCTATTTCTATAATAGCTTCGAAATTATGCTTTTATAGAAGAATATTGCTCAGAGTATAGAAGTTCCTTTAATGCACTTTTACAGAAAAACATACAGAACTAGGGTACCTACTACCTACGGTCTACCTAATCAATCCTGAAAAAAAGTATTAAAAAACATGCGTATGTTAATTGCGATTCTTATACCTACTGGCACTATGGTGGGAAGGTAAGGAATACTAAGCTGCTCGTTTAGTTATTCCTTACCTTCTTGGCCTAGCAATAAACACGTAACATTTAATGAAAACCAACAAAAAGTTTTCCATGGCTTATACATTAAACTGTGATTTAAACTGTAAAACTCATTGAAATGTATGCTATAGGGAATACAGAACAAGCCCATCTCAGCGTTTAAACAGCCAAAACTCGGAAGCGTACGTGATACATTAAATCGTAATTACCTCTGCGATTATTATTGCATCGAATGTAAGTGTGTGTGGTCACGTCACCGACCAGTAATGATGCCTGATGTTTTTGTAATTATGCCTCCAAAACGAATAGTTTCATTGTTACGCCATAGTCTGCGTGTGTGGCTTGGAGCTTGACTCGTGATCTCGACATAAATATATCCCTCAATCTTGTGACGCAACTCTATGTGGATCGACAGTAGGTGTTAATGCTCTAATAACATCGTGTGGACAGGAATTACTGTATATTTTAGTATAATAATGACATTTCACTATATTGTTAGTCGACAGATATATCTGAACTAGTTACGAGTTGGTTATACAATTACAATATATTGACATAGGTAAGTGATCGTTGAACTTGTTAAAGTTTAGTAAAATGAATCTTTAGAGTCGTATTTGATTCAGAATTTACCTCCTAATATACGTATGCTCATCTGACGTGTTCCCATATATATCATCAGACAAGTCAAAACACATAATAACATCAATACACATGATATCCCCAAAACGAAGAACTGAAAGTAGACAAAAAAGTGAATATTATTCCAGTATTTCTAAATCGTGCCGTGGCCTGCAATCAGGCGCATTAGAGGCGTGGAGCATCGTGCTAGACCTGCGCCAGCGGTGGTCTCTACATCATCTACAGCTATTGGCACAATTAGGTACGGACCAGGAAACAGTGGAAATTATTCAAAATTACTGTAAATGTCTTCTCGGTGTTTGTATTCTTTAACAGTTTTGAAGAATTTGTGATATGTTTCTGTGAGGTGATGGGTGATATAAACGTTGAAATTATACATCATAAACCCATCTTTAGCTTTGTAACGATATTTCTACAATTAAATAAATGATAATTTATGCGGTGTTTTATTTCATTATCATTAAAATAACCTGTAGCATTTCATCAATTTCGAAACCACATAAAAAAGTATCTTGCCAAAACATCAACATTAGATTTATATCCAAACGAAGCAATTTGTCTCGATCGTTATGTCTGTTTCGTTTATTTTCTAACTGTCGCGGCTGATGTATATTTTTCCTGAGCGGTAATCATTTTATAGTGGAGAACTGGGCCACCCACCGCGACACTCGTAATTGCTACGAGCCAAGCCGGAGAAACAATATGTCAATTTGCGATTTCGGTGAGCCTGGATTAGATACGGCTTAGAAATAAAATTTAGGAAATTTTAGTTCAAACATACCCCGGCGCAATATAGCTGAGTTGATAATAAGTATAGAGAATAGGAATACCTAGTTAGATTTTTGTATAGCATGAAATTTGCGAATTGTATTAAAACACACATTGTATTTATATCTACGTATACCCGATTCTATTAGTTTAAGGGGAAAAAAGAGCATTTATAATTTTATAATCGACCTACGAGTTACGACCGCGACATGTCCATTGTCTAGTACTTAAATGTTCCAAGTTTGCAGTTTCCCACATCCATTTCTAAAACGGATGTCGCCCCTCAGGATACAAATTGTTATCTCTAAGTGCTAATGCAGATAAGTGCATTTCATTAGTGACCCTAGAGTGCTGACCTCGAGGTATACAGCTCGAGAGTCCTTGATCCACCGGTACGTGATCATTTTGGCAAATCCACAGAGGTATGGGAACGGATGTAGCACTTATGTAACAGCGGGGTTATTACCGACAAAAAAACTATTTTGTATGAGAGGTACACGGAATTTTCAATGAAATATGCAAATACACTGTGTCATCGTTTTTATGTTTCGCTCGTTGAGTCGAGTCATGCAGGTGTACCTACGTATTACAACATTTTATCGATGCCCCGTTTTTATAAAAACGTTTTCAATTTGCATGACTTGAACCTTGAAAGGTTGAAGTGACTTGTGAGCGTGATAGCGTGTATTCTACCCGACTATACCCATTTAATTTTACAGCGCCATTTTCGTTGTATAGTCGTTCATTATAATTTATATAGGTACTACCTACGCAGCTTTCCGCTTGCGGATTGTTATCGCGCATAGAAATGTCAACCACTACACCTAATAATTTGAAACATCTAATGTATAAATTATGGTTACCTTAAATTATACATACTTTCGGTAACAAAATATATTAGCATGAAATTTGCGAATTGTGTAAAAAGATAAATTATTTTTCGTTAACGAGATACCTATATTTATGAATTGAAATACCTATAGATAATTTTAAAACTGTTTCTGGATTTTATTTCAATACCTTTTTGTCGCCATTTTCCCTTTATTAGCATTTCTTCGTATCCTTACTAATATTATAAATTCGAAAGTAACTCTGTCTGTCTGTCTGTTACTCAATCACGCATAAACTACTGAACCAATTTTCATGAAATTTGGTATGGATATATTTTTATACCCGAGAAAGGACATAGGCTACTTTTTATCCCGGGAAAATGACGCAATCCCGGAAATCACACGGGAACGGGAACTATGTGGGTTTTTCTTTGACTGCGCGGGCAAAGCCGCGGGCGGAAACCTAGTTCAATATAAATGCTTTACAAGCTATAACAATCAAACTGTAGACCCCACTTTTGGGCGGGCGGTTCTAGGGGCATCATGATCTTATGATAAAACGTAATATAATTTTATCCAACTTATCCAACCAAGATTAATCATACACAAGATAAAACGATAGCAATACTGCAACATTTCAAGCAGCAAAAAATATAAGTCACTCAAATAACTAATCTCAGTTCTTATCTTTATTTCCTATTACGAATATATGCAAAAAATAAATTCAATCTATACAAAAAGTTTGTCATTTCGTGCATACTCAATTATTTAAAGTTGCAGTAGCAAAAAAGTAAATTTTTCTTGTTGCTATCAAATCAAATTTTTAAAGCATTATTATTTTATTAATTTTGTTCTGGATAATTTGAATCTTAGAAACTGTTCCGGCTATGGCATCATTTATATAAAGCTTTTGCTTGCATTAATTTGAGATAAAAGGTAGCTTTAGCGACTTTCGATACTTAAGTCTACCTGGTAATAGAGGCATGAAAGAGTAACAAACATCCTTAGATCCTAACTAAGTTTCGCGTTAATGATATTGTATTAGTACGATTCTACATTGAGGTAGAGACTGTTTCCTAAGTGGAGAATTGCGGGGAGATTAAAAAATTGTCATTGTTTTTACTGTTTACAAATCTCAATTCCTACGAGACAGTTTTAAATCTCTATTCTTCTATGGCATATTGATCAGGGTAGTATTTTAGGTATAATTAATTAGTAGTCATATTTTCAATTAAATGGGTGTTCCATTTCCAAAATAAATGTTCATGGTACAAACTTCCATCCCCTATTTAATCCCCTTGGGGTATGAATTTAACAAAATACTTTCTTAGCAGATAGCTACATGTGATGTACACAGTGGCTATCTGTATGCCAAATTTCAGGCCGATCGGATCAGTAGTTTGGGCTGTACCTTTGAGTTTTATATATTAAGAAAGATATAATATACGCTAGGAATTGAGAATTCTGTCTCGAATTTATATTTTGGAATGATGGAGGTATAGGATACTTGTTGAATATCAAAAATAAAATACCTTTTAGAAAACAGAAATTTTTTTTGTAATTTTGAATAATAAATACAACTAAAATCCTTATATTTGATTTTGTAAACAAACGAAACAAATGCAACAAATTATTATAAACTAAATTAAATCTAAATTAATAAATAAACATAATCTAAAATACTTTGTACGACATTCATATTAAAAACTCTCCAAATATTATAAAATGTATGTACAGTTTTTTGTTGAATAATTCAAATAATCTCACTTTGGTAAACTGTGGTTAATAGGGTTTCCTTAATTAATTGTGCTTAGAAATTATAATACATTAAAACAAAATATAACAATACAATCACATACTCAAATAAACAGACACACGCACACATACACATAATAATTTTTAATAAGTAGATATATTATATCTATTGAAAATACATTTAAACTACGAATCAAAAAAATGCAGAATTTTAAATCAGAGGGTTTACTTCGTACAAATAAATAGAGACAAATTTTTATATTCCTTTTTCCAAACCGAACATTAAAATGTGAAAAACTGCATATTTTAAGATTTCTTATCTTACCAATAAATTTATTACAACTCATAAGAACATCAATATCGAAATAATTCTCAACACATTCAACTTTCACATAATTGTTGTTCCATGACATTATCACATGGCGGCAAAAACGGGGCGAGCACAGACCATGGTTTCTACTAATAAATGTCATCGCGAAGATGTCAGTTCATTCATATTCCTAGCATTATCGTGCGCTGCATTATGTATACCACGGTGCTTCGAAAGAAACATTAGTAAACAATCATCCTGACGCGCATACTAAATACCGCCAAGAAAACTGCCATAAGAATTTACTTGATACAACTTTCTATGAATAAGATATATTTTTTTATATTCTACGTTTGTTACATGTGAATAATCGATGAGGGATTCTTCGAGAATATCAAATGATCGTGCAATTTTATACAGGTGAATAATAAATAAATTGAGATATCAATGAAGCAAAAACTCCATCACAAACTATTTCAGAATAGAAAGTTCTTATAAAGTTTATCTTTTCTATTGGCGATTTCTTTTTGTAGCCATTGTATATCATAATTGCTAGAATATCAGGGATGTACTAATGAAGTTACGCACAAACAACTAAACAAATCTTACTACACGTGTGTTAAGTATCGATTTATGCGGCAACAAACGGAGCATCACACGTAAGACCTTGCTCTGAAAACCGGTTCCATCTTCTTCATTACAAGGCCCGAGTATTATAAAGACACCATACACATCGTACAATAGCTCTTCGAAGAATTTTCTTGCATGGAAATTTCAATTTGGGACGGTAAAATTATAGTCTCTACAAGAAGTTAATGTCCAAAGCGCATATAAGGTTCAGACATGACAAAACTATAAATGCAAATGACAATTAATAATTATAAATAACTGATGTAGTGGGAACAAATTATTATGTGATTCATAGCTCGCACTTGACAGTATAATTTATGTCTCAATTGACAATAAACAGTTGGAGAAACTCGAGCATCATTTGTAAGCAATTGTAGAGCACACTATTTTATTTATAACGTTCGATAGCAAAATATTATTTCGTTTTGATTTATATACTGAAACAAAAAAGAACGACACGTCTATCAAAAGGGAACACGAATTTTTTAATGAGAAGCGTAATTAAGAACAGCGTAAAGGACGTGAAAATGCGATATGAAAAAAGGAGGAATGGCGGCACCGCATCCCGCATATTTGTCGCGTCGACAGCGACAGATTAGTGTCACCGGAATTACCGCTGGAGACTTCCCTGACTTTGTTATATCGCGTTTTTAACGATAGTGACGAGATTTTTGTCGCGGTATAGTCTCGCGTTTGACAAGTTAGGACGGCCGTTAGATCAATCGGCGTGGTGTCGGCGTCGGGGACAGTACACCCTAGCATTTGTCACCGGACCACCGGCGCCGCTGTATTTATAGCGACGCCCGCGCACGCTCCCGTGGGCGGCGAAAGCGTATAAGTCTTATTCGAATATCTATATTAACCACAAACACACTCACTCACTAATCTCTACTTCAAATGTAAATACTATGCGCTTAAACAATACTGCTCTGTACATATTTACATCGA
>CAJQZN010042545.1:0-10569 GCA_907164685.1 Colias eurytheme | reverse complement strand
AAATTATTGTCAAAATTTCAGCATAATTGTATTTATTTTTATAATGCGAATTCCTAATGCAGCTATATTTCAGAACTCATAGACTTATAAAAAATTGGCTTTTTTTATTTTATTTGCAACAATATCGTGTAAGGTTTACAAAAATTGGTATTATTACATAATTGTTAAGAATAGGAATAAATAGAATAACAATAATACTTAAAAACGTTGACCCCAGATAAAAGTGAATTATATTCAAAATTAAAAGTAAAAATTATAAAAATGTTATTTAGATTAAAAGTGAGCTTAAAAATGTTATATCGTATATTGTAATAACGCAATTCCCCAGTAATAAAAAATAACTTCAAAAATTATTATAAAAAATCGTCATGGAACTAATAATTCTTTTTCGATATTTTACAATTGATAATTTGTTAAAAAATCATTTTAAAAGTTTAGCCTAAAAAAGTAATCTTGATTTGACTATATATCTAATATCAGTGTTTCCTTATGAATTGATTGACGAAATTTTATTCGAATAAAAAATAGAATTTTCATAACGATTTTTTTTTTTTGTTTTACAAGGAATTGCGTTCAATATATACAAAACAATACAACAACTTGTAATCAGTTTAATGTTAAATGCAGAAATAGTGTTAATTATCCTAAAATTTGAATAACACCATATTTAAATATATAAAACGTTAATATGATTCCATATAAAAGTTAACAGTTAATAACGAACTCATATGATAGATTTTAAAAAGTATATTTTTATATAATGTTGCACTTTGAAATAAATCTTGTAATATTTTTCTAATCATGAAACAGACGGGCTGTAATGAAAATACTTATTTAAATTAAGTGTAGTATTAACTTACATTTAAGGTTTTGTTGTCACATTTTTAATTTAATTTTTAAGTTTGTTAATTAATTTCTCAATATTAGTATTGTAACAAAATTAAACACCAAAAGCACTAAAATAGAAAGTGCCAAAAGATGGCTTCCAGTTTGGCCAAGTTTCCAGAAAATTCTTCCAATAGAGACTTTACCTGTGTAATAATGTTATATATCGTTAATGGAAATAGAGGATTTGAAAATAAGTGCCAGAAAACAAAAGAAAATACGAAATAAGAATAGAATAAATTCGATCGCTCTGGCGGGTCACGAGTGGCTGAGTTGGTCAGGCATCCGCCCCGGAGTGGCGCGAAAGGATGCGGGTTCGAGTCCCGCTGAGTGATCGAATTTTTTCTATTCTTTATAAATTTATAAAAGAAAATACGTTATTTTATTCATGTAAGTATCGGTATACAGGTGGACAAATTGCAGATCAAAAGAATGGAAAGAATGTTTTATTATTTTATTTGTTCAATCGACTACTTAATAGTAGCTTTATGTTATGTAAAAATTTCCCATTGTACGTGGACAATAAGAAAAAAATTGTATAATATAATACAGAGGTTATTTTTCCATTGAAATCTGTAATAGTTCCTACACAAATATATTTTCTTAAAATTTTCTATCTACTCAGCTACCTCGAGGCACTTAGTATTATAAAAAATATTCTATGTATGTAATAAAAAATTGTTTCGAATCACTCCTAGAGATGTTTATTAGGCGGTACCATTCACATAAGTAATTTTTAAAAACACCTGGGGCCGTATTATAACCTCTTATTTCTAGACAGTTTACACCGTGAATTGAACTGACTGGAAATTCATATTATGATCGCAATAACCAGCCGTGGTTAATTATGGTATTACTAGCGGTCCGCCCCGGCTTCGACCGTGGTACCTACATGCTTAAACTATCCTATCTCTCAAGTTGGATCGAACTGCACATGGTGTGCGAATTTTATTATAATCGGTTAAGTGGTTTAGGAATCCATTGAGATATGAATTTGCCAGTCAGTTCAATTCACGGCGTAAACTGACTGGGAATAAGGGTTCATAATACGGCCGTTGTAGAAAAAAATACAAATGATAAATTTACAGAAAAATATTTTTTTAGTAGATATAATTAAAACATGAATATGAATAAAGAATACTCAAAAATTGAAATTATTAAAACTTTTCATGTCATTTTTGTTAATGACTACAAAATGTAGTTTCCGTAAATAAAATTTGAAGTGAAATAGTGAGTTGGTACAATGTAAACATTTTGAAATCAGTATTGAATTAAGGTCCCAAGGAACGGCAAGGTATATTCTCTTCCAAGAGTTGAATCCTAATTATATTTAGATAAATGAGCTTGGAGTTAACACTCCGTCCTTCTTTTGCTTAGAACATAGTTATTGAGGTGTGCATAAATATTCTTAATCTTCTAGTCCCTTAATCTAGTGTTAAGCTTGATTACATTTAAGATTTTATGTTTGATAAATTATATTTAAAAATCATAACATAATATAACCCACCTCATTGTAATACTTAACGTCATCACATCAAATTGTGTTAGCCTTAAAAGATCTGTGAATTTAAACTAAGATTACATGACAGTAAACTTAAACAATAACAAATATACTTTTAAAAAATATTGTTAAACGGAAATGTTAACGTTATATTTTTTCAAATTAAAAACGTTTAATTGTTTAGAAATAGTGTTTGCATATCATGTTTTTTAGAAATATAAATCGTTACGCATTTTTGGCTTGTTTATTTCAATTATTATAATGTCCTTAGCCCAAACTTTTGCCCGTCTTTTGGTACAGTGATTAACGCGTAAGCGTAGAACCGAGAGCCTTGGGTTCAACTCCCGATGGAAAGAAAAAATTCTCGGCTCGGTCTGACAGGACACAGAAGGCTGATCACCTACTTGTCCCTAAAACAAAATTTCAAGGTTACACAAGTATGCTAAATGCATCTGCCCCATACCAAAATCTCACTAGGGGACTTCGCATTTTTTTAATTCAACTAGACTTCGTTTAGAAGCGTATAGCTGTTAATTTTATCAAACAATATTAGAAATACAACGCAGGTGTTTTTATTCTGTTCTGGATAAATTTATTTGTAGCCTTCGTATGTATAGGTTCTAAAATCATAAAGACGAAGACTGTTTGTTTGCTTGAACGCGCTAACCTCAGGAACCACGGGCCCGATTTAAAAAAAAATTATTAATAATTTAGTTAGGACCTAGGGTAGTGTCTTCAGTTAATAGTTAATACTGGATTAGTGAATTACGATTATATTATAAGACAACGCTCTAAATTAAGAAACAGCGTTATCATTCAAAAATTTATATCAATAATGACATAGCCATTTCTCTTCAATTAAACATTTCGCAGAAAAAATTCATTCGTCAAACTTAATGTTTTGCAAATACACTTTGATAGCGCGTTTAACAGTATTCAAAAATTTCTGTAACGACATCTGGTAAAATTTTTATAAAACTAATATCACAGACTAATAATAATATACTACGTCAACTAATATTCAATATTGTTATTTCGTAATTCGTAGCGCTCAACAACTAAATTTAAATTTACTCTATGGGATTATGGGTGCAATATGGTTATTGGCACAATTGGGTTACATTCACTCATTTCGGTCATTCATGATTCAACAAGATTCAAAAATCAAAAGTTGCGCTATCTGGTGGATGTAGTGTTTATAATAATTATGTGTAATGTTATTCGATTACAATTAATTTTATAATGGTGCTAAATGTTTATATTTATTAAAACACACTTAAAACAAGTGAGAGATAAGGTTAAATTAGGACATAAACTGCAAAATTGTATTATTTAACAATGTATATTCATTTAATGTATTAAAAACAAATCAACGTTATTTTACTTTTCTTTAAATAATTTAGATAGAAATTTAAATGTGACTTAAATCAAATAATTCAAAAAAAGTTAAAATCTTGTTTTAATTGTGGTTAAAATCATGAATGTGATCATGAAATATCTTAGTAATATATATATTAATATAATTGTATATTAATATAATATAATTGTATAAGTATAATAAGTATAAATGATCTAGAATTTAAGTGAAAATAATATCTTTGATATTACATATATATTGCAAATATACCTTGTAGTCTATCGTCTTTGGAGCTGACATCTATTCCCTATACTATCTATATCTAATATCTATAGTCTTTGATCTTTGTCTATATGTCAAAACATTTTGATTAAAAAGATGCATTTCTCGAAAGCTAGTAAATAAAATAGAAATTTTACACAATACTTTCGGAAACAATGTCTGGAGGTCTTATAGATAAAGTTTATATAGGCCTAGACAACGCGCCAGCCGCGTTCGATATTAAATCCCGTATTCTCGGGCCAGTAAGTTGATAGTCCATATTCTGACTTACTTTGTACAATAATACGATATATCGATGAATACATATCTAATGAAATATTTTTTTGTAGAATGGAACAAATCTCGAATATATTCGTTCAGAAACAGGCGTGTCTGCTGTGTTAAAAAGTGACAAATTTGAACCATTACATCTCGCATTGCAACATACGCGTTCAGAGGCATTGGCAGCTGCTCGCTCTTTAGCGCAGAATCTCATAGAGACGATCCGAGCTGAGCTGGCTCAGTGGAGCGCCGCGCAGGCCGGGGGCCCGCCGCCTGCACTGAACGTCCCTCCCCCAGCGTTGACCACCACTACGGCACCGCCGCCGATACCTCCGCCTATTGTAACTGTGGCTCTTTCGTCGACGTCTACATTGAACACATCGTCGAACCCTTCAGTCATCCCGCCCGTGGTGAGCGTCGCTCCGTCGACACCATTGATGACAGTCCGACCGCCTACAGTTTTACAGTTACTCCCTCAACAGCAATATGTGCTTAACCAGGAAAATGGCCAGCTAATACCCATTGTTCAGCCAGGAGTTCAAGTTTCAAACACAAACTTTACATCGCTACCTTTGGCACAATCATTGGGTGCCTTACAACAGCACAATTTTGGTCCCACACAGATTGTGGATATATCCAATATGCAACCGGTGAATGTAACCCAGCTGCGGCTCAGTGGGGTGCCGTCGTCTATGTCAATGATACTGCCAAATGGGTTAACATTCCCACAGGCTACATTCACAGGGGCGGACACTACAGTCTGCTCGGCTACAGCCACGCCTGTCGTGTGTGCCGCTCAGAGCACAAGCTCATCACAGAAGATCCTGTATAGTACTGATAAGGGCGATAAGGACATCCGGTACCACATCCAGGGCACAGACATGCAATGGACTGTGCCTGGGTCGCAGACTATGATAATCCCATATCAGCAATTACAAGATCTGACTGGAAATCAAACAGGTCTGACTAATTTGCAGCCCCAGCAATTTGTTTCTGTAAGTATTTTTTCTCAAATGTTTAACATTCCATTTTAAGAAATCTCTTATTTTCGGTCATATAATCACTACATAGTATAAAACAAAGTCGCTTTCCCTGTCCCTATGTCCCTATGTCCCTTTGTAAGCTTAAATCTTTGAAACTACGCAACGGATTTTGATACAGTTTTTTTTAATAGATAGAGTGATTCAAGAGGAAGGTTTATATGTATAATAACATCCATTAAATAGTTAGTGGAGAAGTACTGTTATTTTTGAGCTTTCTAATGTGAGGTCGTAAAAAAATTACATTTTTGCCGCTTACATTACAAACGCAGGCTGAACCCTACGAGTTTTATCAAAATAATGTACTAAGTATTATACTCATTGAAAAGGTCTACAGAAAAGTCCGCGATGGTATATGTCTATCTCTTATGGATAACCCACAATAACTTTTTTTTGTCATTTACTTTTTACGACAAATAATGGCTAATTTTCGATGCGATTTTAACCAATACAGCATTAATCCTTAACCAATTAAATACCTTGAATACATTGTTCATTTAATATAGATCTACAGGGTGGACCAAAAGTCCGTTTAAATTTTAATCGGTAGCTGCAACAAGCAGCGACAACGGGTTGGGGCGGGAGGGGTACGTACTGCTAGAGCGGTCTATGGGAATTCAGTACCATGGAGTCATTCAGCGACAAGCAACGAGCATTCTGTGTGCGCGACTACTACCGCAACAGCGATTCTTTCACGCTAGCGCAACGAAAATTTTGCGTTCATTACTATTAAAAGTCAATATTCGAATGGAAATGAGAATTAACATTTCACGAAACATTTGTGAGGCCATCATTGAAAATTTTCGCTCCAGATTGCAGCAGTGTAAAATAGTGAAGGATCACATATGGACGATGTGATTTAAAAAAAATAAAATCCCTATAAATTTATTTTTTAAATAAATAAACAGATTTCATCTTACTTAAATCGTTTCTTCTAAATCATTGTTTGAAATGTAAACGGACTTTTGGTCCACCCTGTATATGGCCTTTTACACCGTATGATTTAAGTGAATATTTTCGAAGATATTACAGATTTTAAAATTGCGGGACGTAGCGTTTGTGGCGGTACCGTCCGGCCGCGGCCCGGCTATATACATATATTTTATACCCGTGCGAAGCCGGAGCAGGCCGCTATGTTTTTATATACTTACTACGTTCACAGTTTTTCTGTAGTGTTTTTAGTATCAGCATTGCACCCGTGCGAAGCCGGGGCGGGTCGCTAGTCTACATCTACACTAATATTATAAAGAGGAAACTTTGTTTGTTTGTTTGATTGTTATGAATAGGCTCATAAACTACTGGACCGATTTTAAAAATTCTTTCACCATTCGAAAGCTACATTATCCACGAGTAACATAGGCTAGGTTTTATCCCGGAAATCCCACGGGAACGGGAACTATGCGGGTTTTTCTTTGAAAACGCGGGCGAAGCCGCAGGCAGAAAGCTAGTCTGTGATAAATATGAAAATATAGACGTTACAATACCTTTTTTTTAACATACTTACTATGACTGTATTATTTTTGCATTATAGAATGCCTAACCACACTAACAATATCCAAACCACTTTTTTATAAGTACGTAAAAACTATTCCTGCATTAATAAATTAAAAATTATTTACAGATTGCTCCGGCAAATAGTTTCCAACAAACAACCTTGCCACTATCGGCAGCTCAGTTGCAGCAATTACAAGCCACTGGAACAATAATGCAGCTAAACCAAAAGGTTTGTTCGTTTTTTTATTTAAACAAAATAAAAATATTTTGCACTTTTCTTTATTTTAAAAATAATGAATTTAGGTAAAAATTTTGTGAAAATCAATTTTTTTTATTAAATTTGACTTTTATATCAGTATAGTACTGTAAAATTATTTACCATTGGATTTACAAAAACTGCATTATGATAATATGTTGTATGTTAAAACTATATTGCAGTTGTTTATTTCAATATTAAGAAGTTTTTTGTTTTATAAATTGAAATTTTTTTCTTCAATAAATGTTAGGGAAAGGATGTTTATGCTGTAGCACATACATGTAATTTTTGTAACATTTTTAATATAAAAAACAGCGTGTGTGCCGAGCACACATGTCAGAAGTGAAACTTCTTTAGCAAGATTCAAAGATACCAAAATTGTTGCCTTTTTCCATGATGTGACGGTATTGCCTCATCGCGACTTTGAAATTTTACTCTCAACGCGCCTAAAGAAGTTTCACTTCAAAAATATCGATAAGTAATGATTATGAATTTTCTCAACAGCCCATAGCAAGCAGTGCTCCTCTTATTAACATAATATCGACCGGCCAAGCCTCGTCGCCGCAAATAATATCAGTGAGCAAATGCAATATGTATTCTACATTAGCATTTCCACATACTAATTTTATTTATCTTTTGCTTTCTTCTTTTGTTAATTGTTTGCAAATCTAGTCTACGCTGTCCTTGTTAAACTTATTCATTACTACCCAGAAATCATTTGTTCGTAACTAAATACTTACATGAATACTAAATTATGTTATAGGTACCTAATATTATTATTTGAATTTATTAAAAAAAAGAAAATAATTAAAATTACAATATAGCACTATTAATAATTTTCTAGTAATTTAAATCCGCATTATAACTGTCTGAAATATGTCTGAAAATATCATCACGGTTATAGTTGTCTCTAGCCCCCTATCTACCAGACACAAAAATCATATCAAAAAATCACTCCATTGCGACCGAAATCAAAATATAAAGAAACATTTATAATAGTAGGGATGTTATAGTTCTTTATGCAGCGAAGAAAACAGATAAAGGGTCATTTTTTCAAAAGCCCAAATATTGATCCTTTTGACACCTCAAAAATTATTACAAATCCCGCTAATAACTATCTCTCACGCCTTAATTTCTCACCTCGCTGGTATTTTGGGTTCTGTAGATTAAATGTAATCACAATAAACAATTTATTTTCTCCTATTTTAATTAAAAAATTGTCAATTTTCAGACATCGTCAACAAATACAAAGAATATATCACAAGAGTCGCGCGGTCAAAAAAGATTGTCTGATGGAACGCCGAGTCAATTACAATTGCGACCTATTGCTCCTGCTGGGTGAGTTCTATCTCATTTCTATTGAAAACTGATTTATTTTCTTTCAGAATAAGGATATGAAGCTTCATCGGCAAATATTGGCACTTCAGAGCAAAATTTGTTATAATTTTTAATATAACAGCATATCACGCCCAGAAAATGCATGGTCTGAGTAGTTTTATGAGGGTAAGGATATTAAATACATATCCTAAATTACAGGTTAGATTTTTCCAAATTACCACACTCATTTGGCCTCATTGTTTCGAAGAAGACTTACGAAGATTCTACGGAAATCTTGAGTTCAACTAATAATGTTTTTTTTTTTGAAGTGAAAACTTCTTTAGCGGCGTTGGGTATAAAATCTTAAACTCGCGTCAGGACACGTGGCCTGATCGAAAAATTTTTTAAATATAGGTATCTTCAAAATACTGATTTTATCAAAAAAGGCATATTTTTAATTATATCTCACTAGAAGGTAGAAATGTTAGTAGGATTTAAACATGAAAAGAATTTTTTTAATTCAGCTCATTCTGATTCTTATCTTCTGATTAAAATCTAAATTCTTATGTATATTACAAATTTTCTTATTGTTCTAAATATGACTTAAAATGTTACCAGAACAAAATGGTGTGGTACCTTTTTTTTTTGGTGTGGTAGTTGGTACCCAAAATCGCAAAAATATTTACTACAGACAGATCTTGAAAGAACTGATTTGGCAGCAGCAACATTACCATTATATAATAATTATTTAATTACCTTTTTTCGTATTAAACGGTGTCTAAAGGTGTGTGTGTATATTGTTTCATATGATGGCACAGGTCGCATAGCCAGGACAAGAACTCTCGAGATTCGCGCTCCTGGACACCAGTTGCAGGTACATTGAAGATTTCAGCGAAATATTACCGAGATTTGTTATCGGATTAAATCGCAATGTTATTTACAGCTCTAAAAATATCTAGAATATTGGAGAAATCCATCTATAAATGGAAATTATATACCCAAAATAATCCTTGAACTCATCTCGGGTATTTTTCATGTTATTATAATAATTGTCAGTATAATTTTTATGTTTTTGTTGTAGATTTATAATAGTTTTTAATAGGAATCCAGCTTCGCAATTTTTTCTTACTTCTATATTTCTTGCATTTATTGTTTTAATATTATTCCTATTTATTTAGCCACGCGATAGAAGGAGATATTTCCGGCCAACGGAGGAGAAACACAGGTGTATTAGATCTGTTTTTGCATAGTGTACTTCCAGGAAAATATTTACCTACAGTATCAATTCTTGTTGTCAATTTTCAGCTACAGTTAATTGATAGCTCAGCATCCTTATTTATAAGTTTTTTTTTTTCTATTTATTTGTAAGTAAAAACAGGTACGAGATATACAGGAACGGAAAAGGGTTACCAGCTGCAAAAACACCTATCTAAGAATGAATCGACAACGAAGCTTCAGTTCAGAATTAAATTTTGCCCCTTTTCAGAACTTTTCTGTTACGCTTGTGGCATCATCTTAAGTGGAATTGGCGACACGTTGGAAAAACTATTGCATGTATGCTTTATTGCATTCTAATTTTATCCTTTATTTAGAACAACCACACATTTGACGTGAATTTCCTGTAATCCTTCAAAAATTTACTTTATTTTTAGCTCTCATTTTGTTTGCGATTTTTCAACATATATTTTTGTGTCAGCGCTTTCATCTACATTTTTTTAAATTGTTGTATAGATATCTGCAGAGTCGTCTTTAGGTGCAACTAAATTAGATAAACAACGAGCAATAGAGGAATCTATTTCTTAATTCTCGCATGAGTGCTAAAATTATGCGTAATTAATAATTTGCATATTGGCGTTAAATTGCGTAAACATTTTTTAGCAATTGGCAATTTGCGTCATTATTTTTCATATTAAATCACTCTCGTTTGCATTATAGCATTGTCCCTAAATCTTTCTTTTTAGATATGCATGTAGTGACTGTTTTACATTTTTTTACTTTCGTTTCTTTAAAATTTTAGCTGTACCTAAAAAAATCACCATGGCTCTACAACATCTTTTGGCATGTGGCCTCGTGCAGCTTAAACAATCCAGATAATAACTCAGTATTACATTAGATAAGCTCTTCTTTTACTTTGCTTTAGCTTCGGTGCAACTCACGAGTTACGACAGGCGATGAG
>CAJQZN010042543.1:0-12890 GCA_907164685.1 Colias eurytheme | reverse complement strand
CCGAGATTGCCTATGTGTCTTCTTATATCAACAAAGAATAATGAATTTCCTTATGGGTGCTCTATTTTTCATATTTTTCCTTTTATCTTGCTATGAGTAAACATCGTGAATCATTCATTGTAATGAATGTTTTATATCAAGTTCTATTTGTTGTATTATCCATTGTTCAATCCCTGTTAAAAGTGCCAAATAACTTTCGATATATTTTCAACTACATTTAATAAAATTTATTTTATTTGTTGTTGTTGATGTTTAGTCTTGGGCTATGCTTAACTTAAATTACTAAATAATATTTCTGTAATAAAAAAATGCTAATTTTACATTAAACTTACGTATTAAAAGATCATCCTAAAACGTTTGAGTTTTGAAACATCAAAAAAGTCTCATACGAAACCTAATATTAATAAGCAACTCGCAAACACATCGAGGCGTGTTAAAATATATCCTTATATGTAGATATACCTACATTGCTTGTTTCGTATTCGGAAGAGTGAGGAGTAAAATGATCGATGGCGGCACACGACAAACAACACACAGCAACATATTGTTTCATAAATCAACCGATTTGCTGTTATATATAATAAACATTGATATACGAACTTGGAGAGCTTCAAACAATATGACAATGTTAGTGAAAACATACACTGTATACATCTTCAGTTGAGTAAGAATGAAATTGTTCTTAACTCGAAACATAAAAGTCGATGTACGTGATACCTTTCGATTGAGCCTGTTCAAGTACTTGAATGTCTTATAGCAAAGCTTCTTGAAGTATTGTATAATCCTATACTAATGTGTGTAGCGATTTCGATAGCCTTTTTGTTGACGTGAAACTTCTTTAGCAGCGTTCAGAGTAAAATTTCAAGGTCCCGTCATGGCAATACCGTCACGTCATAGAGTAAGGCGACGATTTTGGTATCTTTGACTGTATGTTTTTTTGTGTTTGTTTCCTCAGAACTTACGACTGGTAAAACAAATATTGATAATTTCCTCTCAACTCGATATTTCTAATACAGCAACTAAAAATTTTCCCAAATATCCGCCTCCGTTTATCAAAATAACCAATGTAAATGCGACATAAGGTCGTCGACCGATCGCTACAACCGTTGGCTGATTCGGAATTAGGTTTTTAATTAATCGTTCCTTATAAAATTCCCTATCAAGATCCGACCCTAATTCGTTTATAGCACGATATAATGGCAGCCATTCGAGAGCATATTATACAAATAGCATTAAGGGTGAGCGAACATTACGATTCCCTAGCTTATTGTTATATTTTTATAGATCCGTTACAGGAAAATCAAAAGCCTAATGATATGCTATATAATGCCTAGATAAAAAATAGCTTATCAAGAAGTTACAAAATTCACGTTGAATAAAAAGCAGTTTTCATTACTTCAAAGGCAGATCAAACCTCTTATTAATATATAGTTATACGTACGTATTATATATAAATACATTTTCATCATCGCAACATATAATTTATTGAATTTCTATTTCAAACTACGAAATAAAGTTAAAACTTAAAACCCAAACTAAAAACGAGCGCAATCACAGTCAGCAGCATGTCCGAAAGCTTCTTGAACTTTCGAACCGCGCTTACGCTTATCTCTCGACTTTTTCAAGCGCTATATGAAAGACACTCGACGTTACTTCAGCGTTAATTTAAATAATGGTATTGGTTCAAGGTATCCCCGACGACACTTTAATACCCGTCAACTAAAAAGCATTTCAGCAGCTAATAAATAGGTTTACTTTAACAAGTTTTCTTTTAACTACCCCCGGTTGAAGTTTCGTGCCGCTCGGTGGTTTTCGGCGAGTCAATTACTCTGTTTGCCGGCCCGACTTGCCACTAACTTGGAATATGTTTTTGCGAGGGGAAGTATGGAAAACAATGTAAGTTTCCAAGTATTATGATATACCGCTGTTTCATGAGATGAAAGGGCGAAATGTTACCGACGCGTAATGATACGTTTGATGTGAAAAAATATGGAACAACTTGACATGGAATACGTTGTGTATAACTTTTATACATATTTGTAAGATTATTTAAAAAAATCCACATAATACTGTGGATATACAATACTGTGGACTGTGCTGTCTGTTTTATTAAAACATAGATCGATATTGCTATGCTTCTATTTTATAAGTTATGTGATTGAAGTGTTGAAGATATAACTTGGCAAATAATTATTACATGTTCTACCTAGATAGTAGATTTGATATTTGACCCTTTAAAACCTTAAATTTCATCTTATATTGTTAGTGACATATTAATATTATAAAGTAGGGATTAAAATGTTTTTACATAAATGCACTCCGTTATTTCACTTTACTTCCGAACCAATGAGCATCAGATCTTTATTGTGCACTCCCCTTACCCGCTCGCAGCTTCGCACTATACTTATGAATAATATTAACGACATAGTAAAATTATTTTGTGGTGTCGATATGTTTTAATGTTGGTTCGGTTTTTTATTTTGTGTGTTTAAAATTCAGTTTTATCTATACAAATATTATAAAGAGGAAAGGTTTGATTTTTTGTTTGTTTGTTTGTATGAATTGAATAGGCTCCGAAACTACATGGCGGATTTGAAAAATTCTTTCACTGTTGGAAAGCTACATCATTTCTGAGTGACATAGGCTAGGTTTTATCCCGGAAATCCCACGGGAACGGGAACTATGCGGGTTTTTTTTTGAAAACGCGGGCGAAGCCGCAGGCGGAATGCTAGTTAATATATAAAATAACACAACAATACAGCACAGTTTCATGTTCATTTTTTGTAAATTATTCGTTTTAACGTCTGAACGACAATGAGTCGAATCTTGGGCTTTTTAATTTAAGTTAAAAAAAACAAAAACCAAGGTAGAAAAGATCATCGACCTTCTTATAATCAAAGATTATTGACAAACAGAAATTAAACATTGTTTTTTTAACTCAATATTTAGTGAGCACCAAAACAATGTAACTTTTAATTATTCCTTTTGTTTGTTGGCGAGAAGCTTGACACAGTTTATAATAACGAAATACAAAAACGCGACATTAAAACTAAAATATTTGGCACAAATAAAATCTACAAAAAGAATTATATGCTTTAATCACTGCACTTGAACGAGCGCTATATCCAACTACCCCCATGGGAATAAAAAAACAAAGCTAAAAAAAAAAACAAAATGGCGTCGATCCTCGCAATTCTTGAAAAAGAGATTTATGTAAGGAATTTCTCGTAGTTTTTAACCGGACAGAACTAGCCGGGCGTGTCGCGTATCCGGGTCAAGAGTAGGGTGAGCCTCATTTACTTTTATTGGCGGGATTTTGTTAAAACCTTATTATAAGAGACGACTTCTAGATCGTTCCATGTGCGATTCGTTTGCTTAGCGCCGGCTGGGACTTTGGGAAAAGGGAAATTGGGGCACGAATTGGACGGTTTAACTTGATTGAGATTTGTAAATTAAAGTATGATTTGAATATGTGATCGTATATTCGTCCGAAATTTGTCGTTTGATTTAATTGAATAGATTTGTCGAAAACATTAACCAACATTCTATTTAATAAAATTATTAACGCATAAAGAAGCGAAATATCATGTAAAAGGTGTTATACTAATAAATTGATGCTTTTATTTTCTTGCAAGTATACATTTGGACTTTGGAGTTATTATCTAAAGTAACTAAATAAAAAAGATCGTGTATGCCGCGCGACCTTGAAATTTTACTCTCAAAGCGTCTAAAGAAGTTTCCCTTAAAATCTAACTCCCATCAAACACACACCATCAGAATCCAATTGCCCGCACTCTACACGTATATAGAGATTACGATAAAATATGTCCTCAAAGATGTCAGAATAACGGCCACCCTAGCGAAGGCTATACGTTGCAGGCTCTGCCAAATGGTCGGCCGCTGCCCGCTAGCACTAATAAACTATTTTAAATGGAATTTCGTTTTAAAATATTGCCCTCCTACGGCGAAAACCGAATGCGTGAAAGTTGAACTTACATAATATATATCACTCGAACTGTAAACGGAGTTAGTGCTATCAAATACTGTTTAGCAGTTATTTTGCTTTTGGGAAAAACTTCTTTATTTTTCTCTAATTTTCATTTGAAACATGTGAATTTGCTATGATATACAATGTTGAACGAAAACGAAAATGACAAATTAAAGATGCAACTGCACTGCAGCTGAAAACTTTCACCTTTGTATCTTTAATGAACCGATTTAAAATGTCCTTTTATGAAGTACTATAACTATCAATTATGGAGTACCGATCAGTTTTTTTGTTTACAACACATTTATCCTATAACAACGACTATTAATAATCACCGCATACCATTACGATCCCTCTTAAAATATTCCTCAATCAATCACCAATTCCAGGTCAAGTGTATAAGGAAAATTTTCCTCATTTGCACCACCCTATACCTACCTATAGCTACGTATAAATAAATAACACAAAAGCAAACAACATCTGGCGAATCATAAACGAAATTACAACATCACGTTACACCGTGTATTCAGTATTAAATCGCGAAACGGGAACTGCGCTTCGATGGAAAAAGCAATTAAAAGTTTTGAAAAAAATTTAAAAATTCAAGTATCTCGCGAGATGGGAACGGTTTTTATTCATGATTTCAGTTCCAAAGTCTGCTTTTATTGAGTGCATGACTGGCCGCCATTTAGAACTCGTTTTATATTACACAACTATTTTCCGTTCAAGCTAATGAATATCGAAAATTATGTTTAAATTAAGCTGAAAATATAATTTCATTTAACCGCGTGTTTTGAAGGGAAAGCTCATTAAAAAGGGAAATAGTACCTACACTTAAAAATAAAACGAATAATTTCTTTAAAATGTAAATAAAGACTTGTAATTTGGATATTAAGAATTTAAAAGCAGCGTTATACCATAGATAACTTTATAGTTACTACGTGTTATACTTAGAGCCGATTTTTCAATGCTTGGATAAAATTTATTCGTCGAATAATGTATAAAACTGCCATTTTAAAAACGTATTCTAATTGCCCGTATTTGACAGTTTACGTGACATTTTAATATTATCGTGTTATACTTTATTGGACGGATAAGTTTTATCCAAGCATTGAAAAATCGGCCCTTAGAAAACAAGAAGCAAAATAGTTAGACACTTTTCAGAAAAACAAAACCATCCACACCATCATACATATATCAATATTCAATCGTGACCAATAATACCAAAAAACCGGCCAAGTGCGAGTCGGGCTCGCGCACAAAGGGTTCCGTAGCAGCAAATATAATAAATTACAGTTAAATCAACCTATCTCAAAAACTATAAGAGATACTTTGATCAAACCAAAAATCGTTGAAAGAGTTAATTAGCATGCATCACCTCTATTTTTTTTAGAATTTTATACCCCGTAGTTATAAAAATAGAGGGGGGGGGACATACTTTTTACGACTTTGAGAGCTGATATCTCAAAAACCGTTCACTTTAAGAAAAATGTTTTTTAGAAAACTTTATATCATTTTAAAAGACCTTTCCATTGATACCCCACACGGGTATGTACATCGAAAAAAAAAATTTCATCCCTCAGTTACATGTATGGGGGGCCCCACCCCCAATTCTTTTTTTTACTATTTAGTGTCATATTTTTGTAGCGGTTCATACAACACATATTCCCATCAAATTTCATCACTGTAGTACTTATAGTTTCCGAGTAAATCGGCTGTGACAGACGGACAGACGGACAGACGGACAGACGGACATGACGAAACTATAAGGGTTCCGTTTTTGCCATTTTGGCTACGGAACCCTAAAAAGTAACTACAATTAGCCTCTAATACACCGCTCACACAGTGCACAATAAACCAATTTTTCCACTAAAGTCAGTTTTTAACCGAGCGCTCCACAATCGCATTACAGCAACGAGTTTCCTTGCTTTAAAAATTATCATAACGAGATACATTAAGCTGCGGCGGCTGCAGTGTATAAATTGAACTTAATTCTAACGCTACATTACGGGCCCCTTACTCCTTGCCTGATTAAATTTGCATTGTCTGCAGCGATGAGCATTTTCAGACGTTTTGTTTATATGTAATGCGATATTATAATAATAAATTAACGCTACGTTATATATTCAGTAACGTAATGGTGAAAATGTTGGTTTGTTAATAAGCCGCTAGGAAGAGTATAGCCAAAATCGTAAAATCGGTTACGATTTTGGCTATACTCTTCCTAGCGGCTTATACATTTACTTAGAAGCTAGGAAACGTTGCTACGTTTAACTATATACTTAGAAGCTAGGAAACGTTGCTAGATTTGTGAGTGCTCCATGGAGGGGATTCAAACATTTTGACAGCGAAATATTATATATACATTCTAAATGTTGTTGAATGTTGTTGCATTTTAAGAAAGCAACGGCTAACTAACTGTTCATAAATAATAACGAAGATAAACACTATGAAACATGGTAGAATCATTCTATTGATCAATTGCGTTTCCAAATACTACTATAAGCAGCCACAACATAATAAAACAAACTGCATTTAACAATTTATTCATTACTCGTCATTAACGTTGATTGCTCTCACTCAGTAAACATACAGAAACGCAGTTAAACCGAGCACCTTTCGAATTACCAATACTTTATATTGACTCTATAGAATATACGTACATACTTTGTATTGGCTGTACGTAATGCGTCGTCCATGCGCTGGCAATTATTGCATTCGTTATGTTTTCGATACGCGACACTTGTGTTTAACCAATTTATATACGTCCATCGAATGGGTAAAAGTAACATTGTCTCTAATTATTAAGATGTATCTTATATATAAAATTCTCGTGTCACAATGTTAGTCTGCATACTCCTCCGAAACGGGTGGAGCGATTCTCTTGAAATTTTCTGTGCATATCGGGTAAGTCTGAGAATCGGCCAACATCTATTTTTCATATGTACCACGGGCGAAGCCGGGGCGGACCGCTAGTAATATAATAATATTTAAAAGCTGAATACTTTGTTTTGTTGAACGCGCTAATAAAAGGAACTACGCGTTTGATTTGAAAAATTATTTCAATGTTAAATAGCCCATTTATCAAGGAAGGCTATAGACTATAGAGTATAGGCTATATATCATCAGTCATCACGCTAAGACTAATAAGAGTAATGCGTGTAAAACCGTTAGGCACAGCTTGCGTTGTATAAATTGATGAGGTGAAATTATATCTGCTGAAAACTCAGTGATACTTCGTAATGTGAAAATACGTGTCGATTTTAAACAGCAACTTCATAAAGGGAATAATACACTTCATGAAATAAAAAATAATATCCGTGAATCAAATATCTCCAACTGAAATGATATTGTAAATACGTTCTTGGCAGCTGTCGCCCATCCAGTTAATTGTGAATTATTGTGATAGCATTCAATATTTATATTGTGAATTTAAAATTGGACTGTTTTGTTTCATACAATTTCAGTTTGAAATAAATACAAAAATTTCAAGTGCGTTATAGTAGCCATACATGAAAAGCATGTTAAGTGTTACAAACAAATGGATTCAATGTTACCAGTTTCATGTAATAAACAGAGATTGCCTTTGTCGGACGATATATATTCATTCCTCTCAATTTCGGTTTTCATGTTTCAAATTTTTGTTTTAAAATTTAATACATTTTGTGGCGTGTATCGTTGAATATTGCGTTAAATATTCACGAATGTGAATAGTTTTATAATATATTCACAATTTAAATGAAAACGTAATAAAATATTTTATAGTTGAAATTATATGCTTAAAAAAAGTACCATATTGTGTAGACTTCAGAAATGACCGTCTTTAAGAAATGGGTTTATACCATAGAATGAATATATGAAGCAGCCCAAAAAATAATATTTAAATATAGATCCTATTAAAATAAAATTTAAAGATAATAATTTATATAAATAAACTAGACATTATAAACACATTATAAATGACTCATAATATATGAATTTCTGTCTTTGTATATTATATTTTATCATTCCCACGTGCCTTTATCTATCACGTATACGTTTTATGCAAGGTTTTCATTTGAATATTATTTAGGTTAATTAATTCTGTTTTTATGACAGACCTTATTATTTTCTACCTATATACTAATAACTGTATACGTTCAAAAATAATAAGCATAGGTACGTATTTTACGTAAGCATATTTGATATAAACTAATGCAAACCTTACACCTACAGTTTTCTATGTTATGTATCATAGAGCTGAAACAACGCAGACGACATCTAAACAGACATTCAAATTAACCACACTATAAATTACATCTATATAAACTATACTCTCCAAACACCTTGAGAGATACCTACATCTGCTGTTGCACCCAGGAGCAGCTATGATAACGTCTAGCGAGGGATACGTGGGCGATAACAGCTGATGCGCGGCCGCCAGCCGCTCGCACGCGTTCAGCCCGCAATACACTGTCTGCCACCCGACCTCGCGCACACACTCCGACCAACACACCCACGGCAATCTCATCATTACCCAATTAACTTATTACAAACATAACGCACACTACACAGTACACACTCCGTCCACTGCTCACATTCCTACTGCTCGATAAGATACCTTTATCTCGACACTATCGATTCGATGCGCGTGATTTTAGAAACATCGATCGCGAATCGATTTCTCGTTTGTGAACGATCTCATCTGTGCGAACTGGTAAGCTGTTGTTTTTCCACTGTGTGTAAGGGCCCGTGCACAATATCTGATAAGGCGTTGGATAGATAAGGCTATCGTGGTTTTACGCAATGCTTTATTTATGGGCATATCGAAATATCATTTCGACATTGTGCGCTGATGCAGACGAGGTGAAATTGAATTGAGATAAAATTTACAAAATTATAACATTCACTATTAAAACAATAAACAATACATATAAATACTAAATTATGACTGACAAGCTATCAAGTGTATTTTTTACTTAATTGATTACAAACACAATTTTATTTTAATGTCCAATCGATATAGTTTATTATCTATAAATAATTACCAATCGAATCCTTGGCTTGTCTAGTAACAAATAGATAAGTTATCAGGCTGTAGGATTATCTGTCAACATATAATTGAGTGTAGTTGACATTTCGATATGCTATTGTTAATAAATAAACGTGAACGTAGATTGGGAACTGCAAAATAAAAAAACCTTTATCTAAAAATAGGACAATTTGATAGTTTACAATACTCACTAACATTTAACTTTATTTTTCGATTAATAAAACCGAATTTTATAAATAAATAAGTACAAATTAAACACAGATCAAATTTCAGCGCGAATAGAATCCGCTATCGATACTAATTGACATAAGTCTATGACGTTTTACTAAAAATAATTCGATCACACGACCAACGACGCGACGACTACGACCACGACCAAAATTCTCATCGTAATGTAGGTATTACCCTTTATTTAAGCGTCCACTCACTGATTACCGCTTATTAGTGTCAGTAATTAGTGCATTTGTTGATTGCTTAATTAGCAACTAAATAGGAAAATTCCCCTCGCATGTAATTGTGTTTTGCATGGACGTTATTATTGTAAAATTTTCAGTGAACGATAATTTGTTATGTACATTTATAATTATTTAAACATGTGAAAATATTATATTAAATATTCTAGAGATGAATTTAAAAATGAAAATAAAAAGATTTCGGCCAAAATACAATAACAATATAAATTTTTCAGTATAAGAATAATTTGCTGTGGCTATCTATACCCATAAATAAGTTTTACCAATAGCTCCCAGACTAAGAGAACAAATAGAAATAATATCGATTCAAATTCTTAATAATAATTTTGTGCCTCTTTATACGGTTGTCTTATAAAATAATCTATTTATTAATGTATGTATATTTATATTGTATTTATTTGACTGGCCGGTTAGCTTAGTTGGTAGTGATCCTGCCTTCCAAGTCAGAGGTGGGTTCGATTCCCACCCAGGGCAAATATTTGTGTGATGAACATAGATGTTTGCTCTGAGTCTGGGTGTTAATTTTATCTATACAAGTATTTATTTAAACTTATATATATGTATGTTTATCAGCCATCTGGTTTCCATAACACAAGCGAAAGCTTAGTATGGGATCAGATTGTGCCGTGTGTGAATATTGTCCTGAAATATTTTTTTTTTTATGAGAGAGGAGGCAACAGAGAAGACGCTACGCCTGATGGTAAGCGTTCAGCGTCGCCCATAAGCACCCACAACGCCTGGGACATTGGAAGTGTGTTGCCGGCCTTTTAGGAAAGAATACGCTCTCTTCTTAAAGGTCCCTAGATTGTAACCATTCGGGAATACCGTACTAGGAAGCTGGTTCCATATGACTGTTGTGCGCGGAAAGAAGCTCCGTTTAAAGCGCACAGTTGTCGTTATTTATTTATATTTAGGCTTTATTCTCCAAAGGTCACAGGGGAGCCACTGAAACCGTCGCGCGTCGCCGCATCTACTGGATGTAATGTGGTGTACGTTGAGTGACTTACCCCTTTCCTCTGTAGCACAATATATTTCAATTTATTATTAACTAGCGGTTCCGCCCCGGCTTCGCCCGTGGTAAATATTTCGCAATAAAAAGTAGCCTATGTCCTTTCTCGGGTAACAAACATCTCCATACCAAATTTCATGCAAATTGGTTCAGTAGTTTAGGCGTGATTGAGTAACAGACAGACAGACAGAGTTACTTTCGCATTTATAATATTAAATATGGATTTAATGTTTTGTCTCTTTATGTTTATGAATTGGAATTTGTTTTATATGTGCATTTGGAAGTAAACGTATTTATTTATCTCTTTCGTAATTAGTGTCGGGATTTAGAATAATGCAGTCTCTAATTACATTATTTATTACTTGAATTTATAGCTTTTATTTACATTATTTAGGGCTGATTTTTCAATCCTTGGATAAAACTTATTCGTCGAATAATGTATAAAACTACCATTTTAAAAACGTATTCTATTTGCCCGTATTTGACAGTTTACGTGACATTTTAATATTATCGTGTAATACTTTATTGGACGGATAAGTTTTATCCAAGCATTGAAAAATCGGCACTTAATAATATAATTTATTAATTACTTTTCTAGTGTTTAAATGCTTTATAAATTAGAATCATAAATTTTCATCTATTATACGTTACTTACCTATGAATGCAAATTGGCAATGAAATTGAAAACAACGTAAGCAATGTTAATTATTAATAACGATAATTAAGCTTATTAGCGAGAACATCTTACCGATAGGTTACAGCTAATTAACCATCTTCATATAAACATAATATAATTTTAGATACGTTGTAGGAAATTCAGTAAAATTATTTAAATGTGTATTTAATGATAGGGGTACTTTATTTAAAGAATTATTATTATTATTTAATCATTTATTGTACCACACCATTTAATATTACAATGTACAGTATAATATATATCTGTTTGGATGCGAAGTACAAAAGGTGACCTTATCGCTTAAAAGCGATTTCTTCCAGGCCACCTAAGGTAGAGGATAGATATATAATACATATAATTAATGTAACGCGGGTGGCTGAAAAAGCAAAAGAGAAAAGAAAAAAAATTTAGAAAAATTTTTAGAAAAAGAATTTTACTATGCTCTAATAAGATCGATTCATCTTACCAAAATTTAGTGTACTATTATTGAAATATAAAATCAGTACGATGATCACACACCATATAGGTCAATTTCGTTAGTATATAACTATGTACTAGGTTTCCGCCCGCGGCTTCCGCGGCGGGAAAAACCCGCATAGTTCCCGTTCCCGTGGGATTTCCGGGATTGTGTCATTTTCCCGGGATAAAAAGTAGCCTATGTCCTTTCTCGGGTATCAAAATATCTCCATACCAAATTTCATGAAAATTGGTTCAGTATTTTAGGCGTGATTGAGTAACAGACAGACAGACAGAGTTACTTTCATTTATAATATTTAGTATGGATTAACTATCAAAAGCAAACGAGTTTCTTCAACTAGATATAATAAAATTACTTTAGTATTTACAAGCAATTTTAATACATTTATTAATATTATTAATTGTTATCGTAACAAAGAAGTTAACGAATATTGTGTTATGATTCACATTATTATTACATTGTAGCTCTTTTGTTTATATGAATAATTAGCTTTCCGCCCGCGGCTTCGCCCGCGTTTTCAAAGAAAACCCGTTCCCGTAGGATTTCCGGGATAAAACCTATCCTATGTCCTTTCTCGGGTATCAAAATATCTCTATACCAAATTTCATGCCAATTGGTTCAGTAGTTAAGGCGTGATTGAGTAACAGACAGACAGACAGAGTTACTTTCGCATTTATAATATTAGTATGGATTTATGTATGGAAAAATATGACAAATAGATTAAGCAGAGATAAAACTTTTTTCTTACGCATGCATTCCAATTTTTATGCATATCTTGTAATCACTTTATTATTATTTAAGTGGAGTGTAAGAACAGAAAAATTCAAAGTACATTGTTTTAAAAATAAAATATAATCAATATGTACTAAAAAACAATAAATATTAATCACTTCATTATGTAACACACAAAGGAAGATGTTTCTGTGTCAATATTATATATATTATGTATATCAGAAATCTCTACACTCCATCAGCGATATTATAGAGAAATTGTTGAAAAGAATCCTATTTTATTAATAAATAATGAAACATACATTCATCACCGTAATCTAAGTCGAGTGGCGAGAGTAAATCCCCGGGCACCGATGGAAACGGATGGCTCGCCGCCGCGTTCAGAATTTCCGTCCAAAAACTCCTCATTTCACACACCACGCTCTACCGACAATCCATTCATCGACATGTTCACATCACTAAATCAAACGTCAAAAGCACTGTCACGTTCATATTTCAAAAA